>JAJPGS010000417.1:0-68787 GCA_028654335.1 Alnus rubra | reverse complement strand
GCATTTTTCTGGAGGGATTATCTAAAGGTATGGGTTCATCCCAACTTCACTGCTCTCATAAACCCGCTGGTTTCAGGTATGTATCTTAAATTTAATTTTATAAATATGTTAAATTTAATTTTGAGTACTCCTATAGTGATTTAAGTCCCAAACTATATTCAATTAAGTGCACCTAAATATTAATAAGAATGAGTTTGACACTAAAGATTTTTTTAACCTTTTGAAATTGTAAACTCAAACGGACCTAAACAATTTTCTGTTTTAAAATTGTAGACCCAAACGACTCAAATTTTCATTAATTAGCTCCTTCTAACATCAAGGCCGGTATTAAATCACTTTCTCGCTGCGGGTCCACGTTTTAGTCAGTGTCACCTTACTTAGCTTTTTCTAGCCTGGAAAGATCCATCCAAACTTATATATATGCTGAGTTTGGAAAGATCCATTCAAACTTAGCATAAAGTTTAAAGACTGATAAGAAATCACAAACTACCACAACATGTCAACATGTGATCTACAGCACCGGCCAATCCATATCAATCTAAATCAATGCCACTTGGATGCGTAAATGTTATTAATCTCACCATTATTCTCTCCAAATTTATGTAACGTGGTCCACCATAACACTTGCTCCACCACCCTATATAATAGGGTGATGTATAACATCACTCCGACCAATCCATGTGAGTCTAAATCATGGCACAATTTTTATGCTTCCAGTGAAACAGTACAAGAATATGCAAGAGAAGCCGAGAAGTGGCCAGTGAACTGATGAGAGGATATCGGAAAGCTTGGGATTGGAAGAAAGCTACATGCAGAAAAGATTTGATTTTGAGCTGGGCTCTCAACTGCTCATTGTGAATATTCATGACATTTTACTCTGATACTATGATAAATCATCACATATCTTAACAGCTTTAGCAATAGGGGTCTAAATGCAGATACGGATGCCATTATTTACAATATTCTCAACCGCATCTGCAAAATACGAATATCACTTTTAGATATTTGCATTTACATCAGCCTCATGCTTTTAATTTGCATTTATATATTAAATGCAGTTATTATCCGCCTATCCACATATTAGGTAATGGGCATTTTGAGCCTTCTTTAGATCTCTATTAGGGCCTATTTTAAACGATTTTGAAAATAATTTACGCCTATTTTTAGTATTTTGGGCTTGTTTTAATTTTTTTTTTTAAGCCCTAATCTTTTCAAAATATATTGATTTTACATTACTTTTGTCTTTTTGCCTAAGTGCTTCACGAGAAAGTAACACAGCCAATCAAACCAATATAAACATAATATATACCTAATCCAAAATCAAAACGACGTCGTTTTGGTGAATTTATTAAATATAATGTATATTATACATAAAGGGTATGCAATTAATAACCACATCTACATACCCTAAAATCGTTATCCGTATCCGCATTTGCGCATAGTAGTTTTTGTTAACCGCATCTGTAAGGCAGATAACGGATAGCGGATGCGGGTGTTAATATATGCCCGCATGTATACCCCTATTAAACAGATAGAAGAGATAAATTTAATTATTTAATCCATACTTTAACGAATTTTATGTGCAGATATTGACCAATGGAAAGTACAAGAGTGTGGTGCACCGAGCGGTGGTGAACAACAAAGAGACAAGAATTTCCTTTGGAACAGCACAAGGGCCACCATTGGACACTGTGTTTAGCCCTGCACCTGAATTGGTGGATTCTAAAAGCCACAGCTTAACATATCGTGGAATCAAATATAGGGAGTACGTGCTTCAGAAAAGCAACCACCTTCAATGGAAGTCGTGCTTGGATCGTCTTCACATTTGAACCATAAAATCCGCGACAAGATTGTCTCTTGTCAAAAACTGAAATAGCTTATTTATTACCCTCACGTTTGCGTGTTGATGTCGGGCAGTCGGAGCATATCCAGCAGTCATGGCTAGTTTATGTTGACAATCAGGAGTAATTATCTCCAAGTTGGTTCTCCAATATTCTAGCCCTAATTTGTCTCTACTGCTAGCTGCACAGATAGACTAGAATTACTAGAATCCCTGCAAATATGTGATTGTATCTCGACAGCTATAGTTTCCTTATAGATAGTCAATCAGTCCTAAACTATAGGATCAAAAGCTTTGTACAGTGGCTATTTATGCCCAGCCAGTAATAGAAAAAGATCATAAGGAGTATTCTCCTCACAAACTCTATATTTCTGACTTTGTATCAGAGCAAGGTTTTCTTATTCGTTCTATATCATCACAGCCTGAATTCTCATATATCCCTCGCACCATGACTAATGACAAACCCGAATCATCCTCTGTATCATCCTCTGTACCAGTTATCCATATTCAATCAGAAAACCCCAGTTTCACAACTAATGTCATCCTTACCGAAACCAATTATGATATCTGGTCTCAAATCATGGAGATGCAGATTGCAGGGCGTGAGAAGCTTGAATATCTTACGAGTAAAACATCTCCAAACGTTACTGATACCTCCTATGCGAAGTGGTATGCTGAGAATCAAAAGGTCAAAGGATGGTTACTGACCTTTATGTCACCGGAGATTATGAAACGCTATCTTAGATTGCCTACTGCACGTGAAATCTGGACTGCTCTTGCCAAAGCATTCTATGACGAGGCAGATGAATCGCAACTCTTTGCACTGAATCAACGAGCATTCTCTACCAAACAGGTTGGTCGTCCTCTTTCCACCTATTATGGTGATCTGATAGAAATTTTTCAAGAGCTAGATCATCGTGATAAAATTGTCATGAAAGATCCCGATGATGTTATTGCCTATAAACAATCAGTTGAGAGACTACGGGTGCATATTTTTCTGAATGGACTAGATGCAGAATTTGAACAAATTCGAGGTGAGATTCTCAGGAGGGATCCTACACTGGATCTTGAAGAAACTTATGCGTATGTTCGTCGTGATTCTGTTCGTCGAGCTGCACTGAATGGCGAACCTGAACATTCAGAGCCATCTGCTATGGTAGCTCGCCGAGTCAAGTATCAACAACTGCAAACAAACCCGAAACCAGATCGCACATCTGGTCCACTGAATCATGATCATAATCAGCCGTTTGGATCACAAAATCGCAGCTACGAAATAGGAGCTGCACGACCAGAACGTATGTGTACTCATTGTGGTGGAACCGGACACACTAAGTCACAGTGCTATGAATTGATTTGATATCCATAATGGTGGGATTTTGCCAAGGCACCTCGCAAACGAAATTCAAAGACAAACCATCATGCTTCTGTTGCTGTGGTTGAGCCTAGTCATGCTTCCACCAGTAATCCTGAGAAAGCTTCCTCTTTCATTGCTACTTCTGGGAATGTAGGTAAGGCTCTTCATACCTCTGTTAGTCATAGTGAATGGATAATTGATTCAGGTGCCACAAATCACATGACCTTTGACAATAATCATATTCAATCCATTAAATCCTCATACCAATATATAGTGTCCACAGCCGATGGTACCCCCTCTCCCGTGTTCGGAGAAGGTTCAATTTCTCTTACAAAAAATTTGAATTTAGATTCAGTTCTGATTGTCCCTTCCCTTAATCATAACTTATTGTCTGTTGCTCAAATAACCCTTGCTTTACATTGTGTTGTGATTTTTTGGCCTAACCTTTGTGTCTTTAAGGACATTCGGACTCGGAAGACAATTGGTTATGGTACTAGGAGAGGGAAGCTCTACTATCTGGATCTAATGCCAGCAAGCTCAAATCAGTTGGCTCAAGTTTTTTCAGCTAATACACCTAATAAACTTCAGAGTTCAAAAATCTGGTTGTGGCACAGGCATTTAGGCCATGCATCTTTTGGATATTTACAGAAATTGTTTCCACAGTTTTTTTCGCAATTGACTGTTTCAGATTTTAAGTGTGACATTTGTGAACTGGCTAAAAGCCATCGTGTTTCATTTCCCATTAGTATGAATAAAAGTCTTGTTCCTTTTATGGTTATTCACTCTGATGTATGGGGGCCTGCAAATACTTCTTCTTTGAATGGAACACGTTGGTTTCTTACATTTATTGATGATCACACTCGTATGACTTGGATTTGCTTGATGAAATCAAAGAGCGAAGTGAGTTCCTTGTTTCAGCAATTTCACAAAATGATAGCAACTCAATACCAATCTAACATTCAGGTTATTCGTACTGATAATGGAGGCGAGTTTATCAATCAAGACTTGAAACAGTACCTGAATTTACATGGCATTGTTCATCAGACTACTTGCCCTTACACCCCTCAACAAAACAGGGTAGCTGAACGAAAAAATCGTCACCTTCTTGAGGTGGTTCGTGCTTCCTTGTTTGGAGCTCACATGCCCACCAGTTATTGGGGTGAAGCTGTCACCGCTGCAGCCTACCTCATCAACCGTGTACCTTCTAGTTCCCTACAATTTTAGACTCCCTTTGATGTCCTTCATCACACTGTAAGTGCTCCAACCATACCAAATTTGTCCCCTAAAGTTTTTGGATGTGTAGCCTTTGTGCATCTTCACAAAGGCTTGAGAACTAAGTTGGAAACTCGGGCACTTCGATGTGTATTTGTTGGCTATGCCTTGCATCAAAAAGGCTATCGGTGTTATCACCCCCCTTCTCAAAAGCTTTATATTACCCTTGATGTGGTATTTCATGAAAATGATATGTATTATTCTGAGTCTTCACTTCAGGGGGAGAATAGAGATGAAGTGCAGACTTTACATCATCCTTTGGACAACTTGGATTTTATAAGAAGTGATAACTTGGAAACTAGTGGTGAATGTCCAAGTGATGGTAACTCTATGGATAACAGGGAGGAGTGTCCAGGTGAGATTGGTGATGGTCCATAATTTTTTAAGGATGAGAATCAGGGTCAGATAGAAGTTCAGAATCAAATGGAAGTGCCGTCAGTCTCTCACGATGTACCAACTAACCAATTGTCTTCTCCAGCCGATTCCATGCCTGAGTCTCATGAAAATTCTGAATCTGAACCTCAACTAAAAGTGTTACCCAATCGAGTCACAAGAGGGAAATCCAAAGTTAGTTATGAACCCGTCTTCAACTCTAAATCTAAATATCCTATAAATAACTATGTATCCTACCATAGATTGTCAAAGGAAAGTATGGCATTTGTGAATCAATTATCTGTTGTATCTATTCCTAACAGTGTGCAGGAAGCCTTGAAAGATCCCAAATGGAGGGAGGCAATGAATGAAGAAATGAAGGCCCTTCAAAAGAACTCAACGTGGGAAGTTGTTGACTTGCCTGAAGGGAAGATACCTGTTGGATGTAGGTGGGTGTTCACCATTAAATACAAAGCCGATGGAACTATTGAACGATGCAAAGCAAGACTTGTCGCCAAGGGATACACTCAAACATATGGAATTGATTATATGGAGACATTTGCACCAGTGGCCAAAATTAATACTGTTCGTATCCTATTATCTTTGGCGGTGAATCTTGACTGGCCTTTACACCAGTTTGATGTAAAGAATGCATTTTTGCATGGAAATCTCCAAGAAGAAGTGTATATGGAGTTGCCCCCTGGCTGTAATCTATAGACTGAAGGTAATAAACAGGTCTGTAGGTTGAGAAAATCCCTATATGGTTTGAAGCAGTCTCCTAGAGCATGGTTTGGAAGGTTCACAAGTTTTATGAAGTCTATTGGTTACAAGCAAAGTAACTCTGATCACACTCTATTCTTGAAGCATAATGAAGAACAAATCACAGCTCTTATTGTGTACGTTGATGATATGATAGTGACTGGAAATGATCTTGAAGAAAGGAAAACATTACAGGAGCATCTTGCCCGTGAGTTTGAGATGAAGGAACTCGGTGAATTGAAGTATTTCCTCGGAATTGAAGTGTCAAGATCGAAGAAAGGTATTTTTTGTCACAAAGAAAATATGCCTTAGACTTGCTAAATGAAACTGGTATGACAGCATGTAGTCCAGCTAGTAATCCTATGGAAGAAAATCTGAAACTATGTGTGCATTCAAATCAAGTTCCTGCTAACAAAGAACGCTATCAGAGACTGGTTGGAAGATTAATGTATCTTGCACATACTCGGCCTGATTTAGCTTATGCACTGAGTGTGGTTAGTCAATTCATGCACTCCCCAAGTGAAGAACATATGAATGCTGTCATTCGTATATTACGCTACTTGAAGTCATCTCCAGGAAAGGGAATTTTATTCACAAAAGGAGACAGTTTGGATATTAATGGCTATACAGATGCAGATTGGGCTGGGTCAGTTCAAGATAGACGTTCTACATCTGGCTATTTCACGTTTGTAGGAGGAAATTTGGTTACTTGACGAAGAAAAAAACAGGAGGTAGTTGCGAGATCTAGTGCTGAAGCCGAATACAGAGGAATGGCTAAGGCAATATGCGAGTTATTGTGGATCAGAAATCTGATGCAAGATTTACATATTAAGCAAGTCAGCCCTATGAAGTTATATTGTGATAACAAGGCAGCGTGTGATATTGCCCATAATCCTGTCCAACATGATCGAACTAAACATGTTGAGGTTGATAGGCATTTTATCAAGGAGAAACTGGAAGAAAAATTGATTGAAGTTCCTCATGTTCGATCTCAAGACCAGCTTGCTGACGTGCTGACCAAGGCAGTATCAAACCAAGCATTTAATGACTGTCTCGACAAACTAGGCATGAGCGACATCTATGCACCAACTTGAGGGGGAGTGTTGACAATCAGGAGTAATTATCTCCAAATTGGTTCTCCAATATTCTAGCCATAATTTGTCTCTACTGCTAGCTGCACAGATAGACTAGAATTACTAGAATCCCTGTAAATATGTGATTGTATCTCGACAGCTATAGTTTCCTTATAGATAGTCAATCAGTCCTAAACTATAGGATCAAAAGCTTTGTACAGTGGCTATTTATGCCCAGCCAGTAATAGAAAAAGATCATAAGGAATATTCTCCTCACAAACTCTGTATTTCTGACTGTTTAGCTACTCAAAATATTATTTTTATTTATTTATTTTAGCTACTAATTTTTATTACAAACTCTAGCAGGGCTATCTTTTTTTTCCACTTCTCTCTCTCACACTCCCTCACCACGCACACGCCCCCTCCCTGATTTGTTTTCCAGCCCAACTCCCCTTTCCCCTTTCAAACGTTTGTTAAACACAATCTCAGCTGCATCATTCTTCTGTTGAGTATAAGACGTTGGTTTGAACTTCTTGATGTTGAGAGGAATGCTCTGCTGACGCAATCTTGTGTTGCGGAGATATTGCGTTGATTTGAACTTGAGAGCTGATCCGTAGTATCCTCATTCTTATGTGAAGCATTCTTATCATTTGTTCCAATACGGAGAAAGAGAGGCGCAGAGGGACCATTTGGTTTGATGGATATTGATTTTAGGTGTAATTTTCATACGGGTATCGATTTTGGGTGCGATTTTCGTATGGGTGTTGATTTTCGGATGGGTGTCGATTTTGGGGTGTGATTTTCGAATTTAATGGAAAAAGAGTTTTCGGTTTTTCGGTATGTTGTTGTTGTTAAGTGTTCGAGAATATACTCTCCATATATATTACGGGATTTGATTCGAACAATTTATTGTAATTATAATCGATTAAATCTTATTGATTTGATTGATTTGTTTGTAATCAGATTTGATGATAATCAAATCACATTGATTGGTTACCATACTTATCTACCCAAATCCTCCTATAAATATGAGTATATTGTATTGGGAAAATATCAAGCAATAAGAGCATAATGTAGCCTTAGAGCTTTATCCTGTTAACGTAGGTCATAGAATGAACCACATAAAATATCTTGTATTTTTATTTTATTATTCCGCATATTTATTTTTAGTTTTCCATTCTATTATGTTATCTTTCATGGTATCAGAACTATAGGCTAACACTAGTGTTCGATTCAATGGTCCTGTGAGTTTTTCTTTTCTTTTATTTGATTGTCTTGTTCTTGATATTCAATACCTTTTCAGAATCTCAGATCTTTCACTCATTGTCGATCTACAGCAGCAACACCTCACAACGGATTTGTGCCACGAAGCAGCCCTCCGGTGATTTGCGCTGCCAGCAGCCCTATGTTCATCCCCTACAGTGGCCGGTTCCATCAACCCCGTCGTTCACCCAAGCCGACATGTTGTGGCTGTTCAAGTCCAAGCCACCATCTACCGCATCCCCACAGCAAGCTCCCCACTTCGTGTCTCCAGATTCACTCCTGCAAGTCCTTTTTGTATGTTATGTTATCTTGTCTTGGGGTTATATTCGGTCATTTGGTTATCTTTTTGACTCTCTGTATTGTGCTAATTCCCGTCAACAAACACGAGCAAAAGTTGCCCCTATCACGAACCTGAGTTGGCAAGGCCATTTGGAAGGATTTGTAAAGGTCAATTGGGATACGGTTGTGGACAAAGACAGCCGGAAAATGGGTATTAGGGCAATAATTCGAGATTGATAGGCTGAGGTCTTGGCTACCTTGTTAGCTCCAAAAGATTATATTACTAACCCTGATATTGCTAAAGCCACTGCAGCTTGGAGAGCTGCTTTGTTCTGCAAGGAGCTGGGCTATCAACGGGTGGAATTGGAAGGAGATGCTCTCCAGGTGGTGCAGGCCCTACAAAAAGAAGGTTGTAATTGGAGTAAATATGACTATTTAATTGAGGAGGCTTGTATGGTCTTAAATGGTCTCTAATAGTGGAAGGTCACTCATATCTGGCGAATCGCCAATGAAGCTGCCCACAGTCTTGCGAAGAAAGTCATCTATCTTAGTGATGAATGGATTTTCATTAAGGAATTCCCTCATTGTATTTTCTGATATTATCCATGTAGAACGTTGTGCTTAAATTTTTATAATTTATAGAATGCTCATCTACTATCAAAAAAACAATTAAACCTTTGCTCCAATTAGGGATATATATATAATCTTTAGTACTTGAGATATATTTTTGTAAGAGGTCATAGGATGCGAATACGTGTCCCTTTATCTTCCTTTTAGGACATATATTGACATTCAAGTGTCTTATGAACAAGACACAAGCTGGAGCTCAATTAATAAAAGATTTCCTTCCATTACAATCATTCCTCTAATGTGCTTTTTCTCTCCTTAAGCATGCCAACAATTAATCAGCAAGTTACGTTGCCAATTACTAGCACAAATATCTTAGGAATGAAATATATATATCGGATGAGAAATAAAAGCCCTCATATTGGTAGGCAAATTTCATCAGTGAAGTTGTTAATGTTGGACCTCCGGATGATCATCTGGTTTAGGGTGTGACCATTTACTTACACGCTTTCTAGCAATCTCAGCCTGCAGTCCCAGGTGGTTGGTTATCAGTTTTTACATATAGAAGAAGATAACGCATGCATGATATAATATAATGTAAAAGCATACCTGCTTTTTCCAATCGGTTCGCGTTGTTATCACTCCCAATATTACAGTCTGAATGCCAGTCCCGCCGAAGATCATCCCACCCCAAACACCCTGCTATGCCCCATTTTCATTAGCATTCATTCCAGATGAGTGATCAGTCTAATAGAATAGATTCTTAGGTCCTTTTTATGGAAATGGAGTGCTGAACTAAATTGCTCATGATCAGTTAAAGTAGCTTGGAATTTTGTTTGCCTTTTATAGAAGATGAGGCCTTTTGAGGATTGCTCTTGGTTTGTGAAGAAGATTTTGGACTTAGCACAATATTTTTCGGGACAAGATTTCCTAGTTGATTGCCCCTATTAGCGGTTTTTGCGGTTAAACATACTTGGGACAGTTTGCAAGAACACGGTCCTAAGATGTTTTGGCATGGACCATGTTTTGGCATGATCCAAATTGATAACATATATAGGACCCCAAATGCCCACCTATTTGGGTAGTTAGATCTTATATATATGCTCTCTTTCATTAACTGTCATAGTTACTAGTAATTTAGACAGCTAATTGCCTAAATCTCAATCCCTAATTGTCGGCCACTAATTTGAAAAAAGTACGAGTATTGGAACAAAGCATGCGCGGAAGCAACATACCATAACGCCCAAGTTGAACACCCATCCCATCAGAACTCCAAGAGGAACTCCAATAATGTAGTAACACCCCAGATTTATATATGCAATTGACGCTTGCCATCCTGATCCAACAGCTACACCTGTTACATTCAAGAAAATGGCTTTCTTATGGAGATTCACAATAATAATATGTTGAATTTGCTAATAATTTGAATAATTAATGTGAGAAATTTCATGTAGAACTCGTCTTCCCGGATTGGTGGCCAAATTCATTTGGAGAGCAGAAACTCACCAGATAAAACTGGTTGAACACTGTTCAACAAAATTGTGGCACCTAAGAGGTACGACATCTTATCAAATGCGACGAGGACATCAGTGCTGGATGTGAACACGTAAGCGAGCTTCTCGTGGAATATCAAGACTAATACACAGAAAAAGAGTCCAATCACGGCGGAGTACGAAACAGACACGATAGTTGCAAATTTCGCTCCTCTTCCATTACCAGCTCCCAGTTCATTGGCTACCCTTACTCTGTGAGTAAGCCATCAAACACTTTTTGCGAATTAATTTCCACAACCCTAATAGTATGTTCGTCTTTCTGTAACATTTAATTAAGAAAGTGAGGGAAGGGATGAGAACTGGTACCCGGTACCAGCGAAGAAAGCTAAATGGATCATCATCTCCAACCCATTGATGTTCATGCTGCAAGAGAAGAATTATCAACAACGCTATTAGTTTTAGTGCAATTTGTTTTTCATAATGAACAGAGAAAAAGCAAGGGGCAGGAAAAATATTTCTATACCAGATTGACAAGGCATCCACGGCAATGGTGGCATTCTTTAAGTACCCAGTCATCAACGTTAGTATTGCGTAGTACCAGGTCTCCAAGCTGTACCAGAATCACCAGCAAAAGACAGATGATAATCTGAAGTGTCATCAGGAAGAATAATTTAGAAACAAATTCTAAATAAAGAGAGAAAATGGAGAAATAGATAACCAGAGCATGACCCCTGAAGCAGCAGAGAGTTTGATGAACTCCCAGAGCCCGGAAAAGGCTTCTACGGAGAAACCAGTCCATGTTAAAGGACATCCGCCACACAGAAGATACCCAAACAATCCGACAGCCAAAACGCCCCACGAGATGTCCAAAGCAACAACTGCACCAACAATCCCAAAGTCCAACACAAATACGAAGAGCCAACCAATCAACACGCTAACCAGTAAAGCGGCTAAAGAAACCCACGTAATCACAAAGATCTTGAGCTGGGATTGCAAGAACCGCTGCAATGGGAACTGAAACGCAAAGATGAGGTGCATGGGTGTGAGCCACAAAGCAACCACCCCTGACATATCCGCCACATCGTCCGGCAGTCTTAAAAGTTTCAGAATCGGAGTAGCGAAAAGGTACAAGGGCAAGAGCAAGATACTCCAGAGGAAGAGCACAATCCACGATCTTTGCAGGTATATGCCCAGCATATGGTACCTCTTCGCCCCAAAAGCCTGACCACACAGTGTTTCCAATGCGCTCGCCATCCCTAACTAAATATCAAACACAGAAACAATAACTTTAATCATTTAATCAAAAAAAATTCGCATTGTTTGTTGCGTGCTAACTCATTATATTAGAACACACTTTTGGGTGCGGGTTCAGACTCTCACCGCAATAAATGAGATTCAACAACGAAAATATTTAATTAAAATTTAAAGTACCTTATGGAGATAGAGTTTGAAGTTTAGAACTATATTAAATCACTACTTATCTCAAAAACGTTTGAAAATATTGTTTGGGTGGGTTTTTAAAATTAAAATTGTATTCGGGTTTCACCTGACCCACTTTTTGACCCGTTTTTAACTCCAACTCAAAAAAATTTAACCCAACTCTAAAATAATAATAAATAATAAATAAACGAAAAATAAAAATAAAAAACCCTAAAGGTGGTCGAGTTGCCCCTAGGCTTCTAGGGGTGGTGGCCGGACCACCCCCAGGTGTCCGGGGGTGGCGCTGGTGGATCAACCAAAATTAATGGACGGTGGTTGAACCACAACCGACCAATTTTCAAGGGTGGGCGATCTACCTCCTAGAGGGTGGCTTGGCCACCTCCAAGTGGTTTCGAGGGTGGTTGGTCACCTGCGTCTAATTTGGTGGTGGCGCCCAAACAGCTTCTGAAGGTGGTCAGCCACCCCCAAAATTACTTGGGAGTGGCCGACCACCCAATTTTTTTTTTAATCACTTTTTAGTTTTATATATATATCTGAACCATCCAAACATAATTTCAAAACTCAAATTTTTTCGATATTCACAATTTTGAAAATAGTAGGATATAATACAAAAAAAATTGTACACCCAAACATGCCCTCAAAGTTGTAGTAAAGCGTAAATTTAATCATTTAATCAAATACAATAACACTCTAGTTCACTTGTGGACTCAAATAAAACGTAACATATAAAATATTTAATTGAAATAAGAAGTAAACTATGTAGCCTAGTTTGAAATCATGACCTTTGACTCACATACCATGTTAAATAATGACTTTTTATCACAAAATTTAAACTGATAGAAAATTATGAATTTAATAAATATTCTAAGGAAAACATTACTTATAATCCAAGATCTTTCATCACTTTTACAATTAAGTACTCAAATTTTAAAAAATGTCAATTTAAGGTATCTAGCCATCTTTCAATTTTTTTCAATTTTACCCTCCTTTAGAATTTTCGCTTAAATCTTATCAAAATTTCCAAAATACCATTGTGTTTTTGTTAAAAAAAAAAAATATAATTTTTTTCAAACATGGGTATTTTTACAAATTCTGTTAAATTCTGACCAACACATAAATCCTTGCACTTTTTTTTCTTTCTTTTTCCTTAAAAAAAAGGGGGTATTTTGGAAATTCTGACAAGATTTAATAGAAAATTCTAACGGATGATTGAAATTGAAAAAAATTGAAATATGGATACCATAAATTGACATTTTTTAAAGTTTGAGTACTTAATTGCAAAAGTGATGAAATATCAAGAGTTATAAGTAAAGTTTTTTTTAATATTCTAACACTCACGTGTAGGGACCAAACATATTTAATATTTAATTAAAATGAAAGGTGAATGACAAAAATAAGGTTTAAACTAATCAGTTATATCAAAAACTTATAGTAATAGAAATAATGAATTTAATTGTTTAATTTATATTTAAAAACTAAGTTGATTTTTTCTCTCTAGGGCGGCGTAAAACCCTAGAGGACAAAGAAAAAATCTTGTAGTCCCTTTTGGACTGAGAAGGCAGGATTGGCTTCGTTTTTTCCTTTCCCCTAATACCGTTTTTATAGTATCGATTGTGAATAATGGCGGATGGTCTCTCTAACCTATGGAGAAATTTCTCGCTTTCAAAGGAGGAAAGTCTAGAAGTGGAGGCGACATAACAGGTGATGAACGGAATTGCTCCTCATGGATGATCTTGTCTAGTAGGAAAACTTGTTGCAGATCGGATCATAAGCAAATTAAATACGTCATTAAATCCACATTGATAAGGGGATGGAAACCGTCAAGGATTGCCACCTTCAAAGTCTTGGGCGAAAATCTATTCCTAGTGGAATTCGAACATGTGTGGGATAAGGCACGAGTGTTAGAGGGACAACCATGAGTTTCCGAAGGAAACCTGTTTTCGGTGGAGGACTTCAACGGCTCTACACCACCCTCCCAAATGGAGTTTGAGAAGGCTTCGTTTTGGGTTCGTATGCTTAATTTGTCGTTGGCTTGTATGAGTGAGGCCATGGGGGTCCAAATCGGATCTTCGGTGGGACAGGTAGAAGAGGTTGAAACTGAAGAAGACGGGGTATGCTGGGGAGAATACCTCAAAGTCAAGATACAACTAGATCTTTCCCGACCATTGGCCAAGGGACGAGTCCTCAATCTCAATGGCAAGACTACTTGGATTGCCTTTCAATATGAAAGACTTCCAAAATTCTGCTTTCAATGTGGCGTGCTTCATCATGAGGCATCTGGGTGCCTGCGCAGGAGCGGGAACCTGAACCAGGGAGGCTCAACAAATGTGCAGTTTGGGACTTAGTTGAGAGCCTCTCCAACCTATAAATGACCCGGCAATGGACGAGGAAGGAATGCTATGGACACTGAGTACAGGGCCCCTGGACAAGAACACTAAAAGGCAACCGAAAGCCAAACGGGGGAGAGAAGTAGATCTTGTGATAGCCGGCCTAAGGATCTCGGCCTGTCGGGACAAAATCGAGCTCTGCTCACACGGCAGTCTATATCGAATGGGGACGGTTTGGTGCAGAAAACACGGCGGTCCGAGGCAGGGGAATTTTCCCTGAGAAGGAAAGTGCAATGGCTAAGGCGGGGAGTCCAGGCGAGAATCAAGGGGAGATATGAATGTGTGCTACGTTACAAACTAGCAATGGGGGAAAAACGGAAAACTCAAAGCTGGGAGGATTCTCTACCGGAAACAAGGGGATATTTATGGGACAGCTGGCACGTACAATTAAACCATTTGCGCGAGATATTAGAGGCCATGATGAATAAGGGGACAAAAAGAAGGGGGGGCCAATTGGGAGTGAAGGGCTAGGAGGCCCAAAAGCCGTACCAATTATGGGTTAGGTGAATAGACCCATCGGCCAGGTGAATATTAGGGCTAGGGGTGGGCAAATTATCCGCCTACTGCCTACCGAACCGAACCGCCATCGACCGCCTACCAACTTTAACCGACTAATTTCGGTTCGGTAGTCGGTATAAAATTTTATTCCGAAAGCCGGATCGGCAGCCGAACCGAACCGAACTGCCTTTTAAGCGGCAGCCGAACCGAACCGAATTCTATTTCGACCGATTAACTGAACATACATAAAACGAAACGACGTCGTTTTAGTAAGAACGAAACGTATGATCATTTTTTTTTCCTTTAAAAAAATCAAAACGACGTCGTTTCATTACCCATTTTAACCGAATGTTAACCGATTTAACCGACTTAACCGACCGCCTATTAACCGCCTTACCGACTTAACCGACCGCCTATTAACCGCTTTACCAACTAAACCGACCGCCTATTAACCGCTTAACCGACTTAACCGACCGCCTATTAACCGCTTAACCGACTTAACCGAAATAAATTCGCCGACCACATTCCGACAAAAGTCGGTTAACCGACCGAATTAACCGACTTAACAGCCTACCGAACCGACGCCCACCCTAATTAGGGCAAGATTGGATACTATGCCTAAAACATCCCTTAGCCCAATACCTACCCCTGGCCCAGATACACAAAAAGGCAGCTCTTTCGGAACTAGCTACAAATGGAAACGCCAGGCTTGGGCTGTGAGGGAGGTACAGCCAATGGTAACAGAGATTTAAGGAGGCAATGGAAGAAGAAGCAAGGTGAATTGTGCTGGAGATAAAGAGGCAGGTGGAGCCTCGAGAAAGAAAGGAAGATGGACAACACAGACAGAAGATGATACGGTAATCCAAAGGGTGGAAGCTGATAATTAGCGCCGCCAAGCCTCATGAGTGTCTTAAGCTGGAACTGTCATGGCTTAGGTACCCTCTCACAGTCTGAGACCTTTGTAAGTTGGTAAAGAAAAAGTGACCCAATATGGTTTTCTTAATGGAAACCAAGTTACAAAATGGTAGTTTAGAAAGAATAAAGTAACAATTAGGCTACGGAAGCATGTTTGTAGCTAATAGCAAAGGAAAGAGTGGGGGGGCTGGCTCTATTATGACAAGATGATTCAACGTGACAATACAAAATTACAGTCGAAGGCATATCAATGCGGTGGTTTTTTTTTCTGCAAAATACAATACAAATTGGAAATTCACGAGGTTCTATGGACACTCGAAAGTTGGCAAGCGTAAAAAGGCTGGGCTGTATTAAACCACCTTGAGTCTTCCTTCCCAAAGGCATGGTTATGCATAGGAGATTTCAATGAAATACTTGATGATTTTGAGAAAAAGGGGACGAGCAAGATGACCTAGGGGACAAATGTCTGAGTTTAAAAATTCTCTGGAGCATTGTCCACTGGGCGACATGGGATTCTCGGGACCACGATTTACTTAGTCCAATAGGCGACAGGATTCTACATTCACACAAGAAAGGCAGAATAAGGTAGTGGCATATCTAAGCTTTGCTTCGATATTCCCTTAACTAAATGTAGACGTTCTTGCTGCACGTAGCTCGGATCACACACCTCTGCTAATATATTTACATCATTCAATTGGAAGGCAGCGTCGACGGGGCAGGATTTTTAGATATGAAGCTTGGTGGCAAAAGCAGCAAGGCTATAAGACTGTTATTAAATAGGTGTGGCAAATAAAAACTTAAAGAAGTGTCCCTTGGGCAGCGATTAAGAATAAAATCAAGAAGAGCTAGCAAGCTCTTTCACATTGGCGCAAGGTTAGTGTTGACCCCACTGAGCAGCTGATTCAACAGAAAACAAAAATATTGGGTGACCTGCAAGGCAAGGGGGATGAGTCTGATATGGCGACAATCCAGCAACTTCAGCTAGAAGTCAACGAGCTAATAGAACTAGATGATCTAAAGTGGAGGCAGAGGGCGAAAGAAAACTAGCTTCAGTACAGGGATAAAAACTAAAAATATTTCCATGCATGCGTGAATCAGCGTAGAAAGACCAATCTGATCACCAAAATCACTTACGTGGAAGGGGTGTTGTGTACAAAGCAGGCCGATATTAAGAGGGCTTTCCTCACATACTATCAAAACCTATTTCGGTTCAAAAGATCGGAAGAGGTAGGCATTTGTCTATCGGGCATGGCTAGACAAATTACCAGGGAGATGAATGATGAATTGTTAAAGCCATGTACACTCGAGGAAGTCAGCCAAGCGTTACAGTATTTGGGGCCTTTAAAAGCACCCGGACTAAATGGTTTCTCGACATGTTTTTACCAATAGAATTGGGCCAACATTGGAGAGGAGTATGTCATGCAGTTACTAATTGTTTAAGTTCAGGACATATGGATGAGGAGATAAATACAACGCATATTGTTTTAGTCCCAAAAAAACCAAACCCTACCTCAATGACTGAATATCGCCCTATTAGCTTCTGCAATGTCCTATATAAGATTACTTCAAAGGTTTTGGCTAATCACCTTAAAGTAGTTCTCCCTTATATTATTTCCCCAAACTAGAGCGCTTTCATTCCTGGGCATTTGATTTCTGATAATATTCTTGCGGCCTATGAGACTTTGCACTCCATGCAGACCTAAGTGTGGGATAAAATGGGATATGTGGCCTTGAAACTTGACATGAGTAATGCGTATGATAGAGTGGAATGGAGCTTCCTAGAAGAGGTTATGAGAAAGACGGGGTTTGCTTATTAATGGTGAATGTTGATAATCCAGTGCATACAATCAGTCCAGTTTTCTATTCTCATCAAGAGGCAACCAATGGAAAAATTCAAACCTACTTAAGACATTAGACAAGGGGATCCCCTATCCTCCTATCTATTCATTATTTGTGCAGAAGCTCTGAGTTCTCTCATCTCTCATGCCGAGCCTATGGGATGGCTCAAGGGAGTCCCAACTTCTCCAAAGGGACCACAGTTGAATCATTTATTTTTCGCGGATGACAGCTTACTATTCTGCAGGGCTACCTAGCGAGATTGGGAACGGCTGTCCCAACTCCTCGAACGGTATGAAAAAGCTTCAGCCCAACAACTGAATAAAGAAAAAAGCTCCATCTTTTTAAGCCGCAATACAAGCCAAGAGGCCCAAGATTGCATTCTTCAGTTATTTGGAGTTCCAACTACGCAGCGGTATGATAAGTATTTGGGGTTACCTGCTCTTGTGGGAAAATCTGGAGTGAGGGAATTCAAAAGTATCAAAGATAGGGTGTAGAAGTATCTACAGGACTGGAAAACAAAATTCCTTTCCCAGGCAGGAAAGGAGATTCTATTGAAAGTAGTGATACAAGCAATACCAACGTACAATATGAGCATATTCCTATTACTTATGGTCTTGTGTAAGGATATCAACTTGATGATGCAAAAATTCTAGTGGGGACAAGGAAAATGACTCCAAGATCCATTAGATGCGCTGGAAGAAATTGGGCTTCTCAAAAGCAAAGGGTGGCATGGGCTTTCACGATTTGAGATGTTTTAATAAAGCCTTGCTAGCAAAACATGGATGGAAGCTTTTAAATAATCTGTTAGTTTTTTATTGGTTGCATTATGTTGACTCACTATCATGTAATGTTGCTGCTTTCACAAGGATGTTGTATATTCCAAAGTCTTCAGATATTCAAAGGTTATTTCTCTGATGTGAAAAGAGCCTTATTATGACAAGTTTCAGTGTCACAAGCTTCAAAAAAGTAATTTTAGAGTTCTAGGAAGATTTTGTGCAGATTCCAACTCAGCAAAAGTTGAATCCCTTGTTTTCGTCTGAACGGCCCAGTAAAACGTCCGGTCGCTCATCAGTCAACCACATCCGTTTAGACGACGTGGGAATACCGTTTAGACTCCCATCAATGTCTAGAAGCTTCAAACAATTCAAAGTTGCATCCGTCTGGACGTCATGGCAACACATCCGGACGCCCTTCAGAGTTCGAGAGGATTCCAGTGTTCCAATGCATCCGTCCGGACGACGTGGCAATACCATCCGGACACCATTCAGAGTTCGAGGAGAATTAGGTTTTCCTTCTCAGATACGGATATGGGAAAATAGCTGCATCTGTTCGGACGTCAGGTCTACACCGTCCGGACATCAATCTACACCGTCTTGACGTTATCCTTGATAAGGTAAGACGTGGAGAAGAATTACACCATCCGGATGTCAGAGCAACACCGTCCGGACGCCAGTCTTTATTATAGAAATTACGTGCAGCAGAAGTGCAACCATCTGAACGTTAGGGCAACACCGTCTGAACGCGGCCCTGATATGGTATTACGTGAAGCGCATTATGAAAAATCGATTGCACAGTTGTCCGTCCGGACGGCCTCAGCTTGCATCCGAACGCCGCTTAGAGAAAACCAAATCAGTGTCAATTTAGGTCTTTTGTAGCTTATAAATAGAGGCATCTAGGCATATAATTTGTAAGAATTAGATAGTGAATTCTCTTGAGCTTAGAGAGTATTATTTAAGAGTTATTGTGCTGATCAGTTTACTCTCAAGCCGTTACCAAAGTGCTGTTGTTGTGCTCGTGTTGAAATCTATCTTAGGGAGGAGCCCTAAGGTAAATGATTCCATTGAAGACCCCTTCAAGTAGGTGACTTGGTTGAGATGCATTCTCGTTGGGTCACGCGTCAGAGTTCAAGGTAAGAATATTGCATCAGTGGTATGTGAGTGCTACTGCTTTTTAACTAGCTTTGTCTTTTAAATAGTGAAAATCTTGGGTTTGGCTACTCTGGAGTGGTTTTTTTCTTAATTGAATTTCTACTTCGTTAACAAATATTTATGTCATTTAAATTTCGCATTTACAATATTTTGTTACATGTTGCACACGCACACGGTTAAATTAGAAGTCTCTTTATTTTTCATAATCCACATAGCTTGGCAAGTCAGATTTTAAAAGCTAAATATTTCCCTAGAAGTCGTTTTTGGAGGTTAACCTTTGTAAAAGGCCTTCTTTTGCTTGGCGAAGTATATTATCTGCGCAAGATCTTTTACAAGAAGGACTGATTTGGTAGATTGGGAGTGGGACAGATGTTCAGGATAAACGGTTACCTACGCCTACGACGTATGCCATACAACTCCCGAGGAAGACACTTCCGAAAAATGCAAAAGTCATCGCCCTCATCGATCCCAACACTAAATGGTGGAATGGGCCACTCATTCAAACAATTTTTTGTAAGGAGGAAGCTAAGGTTATCTCTTGCATCCCCCTAAGCAAGTATGGCCAAAAAGACATGTTGATCTGGTGGGGGTCTACCACAGGTGAATCACTTCCGTAGTGTATATCATATGAAAAAAGACTGCCAAGAAGTGCAACATGGAAAGGGGTCTCAAAGATCAGGTATGAATAACCTTTGGAAGATAATCTAGGGAATGAAGGTGCCCAACCTAGTCAAAATGTTCTTATGGAGTGCCTACAATACTATCCTCCCCACAAACGAAAAATCTGCAAATGAGAGGTATTGCCTCAGACCCCTTATGTTTGTTTTGTAATAAGGATAGGGAAACCGTGAAACATATTTTATGGGATTGCCCTTCGGCTAAAGATATATGGGGGGCTTGTGGCTGTGGGAGGAAAATCCAAAAGAATACTGATGAAGATACTATGTTTGTAGAAGTGATCAAGAACATGATTGATCAGTGCATAAAAGAAGAGGTAGAGCTCCATGCTGAGATTGCTCGAAGAATCTGGTTCAGGGGGAAAACTCTGGTTCATGGATGGGACTTTTCCCACCCCAACGTGCTTATCCAAACAACATATAATTCCCTTGAAGCATATAGAAAGGTCATGGCAAAAGACAAGCCTCTGGGTGATAACACGAAAGGAGCAGGACCTATCCGGTGGCGACCTCCACCCACAGGTGTATACAAAATCAACTGAGATGCTACTTTGGACCAAGGCTGGAAGAATGGGTATTGGCATCATTGTGAGAGACTCAGAAGGAAAAGTGTATGCTGTCGCTAGCCAGTCATTAAGTGCACTACTGGAACCTGTAGTGACCAAAGCAATCGCGGCATTGAAAGCAGTGGAATTCAGTCGAAATAGGGGTCTCTATAAGATTATTTTGGAGGGTGACTCATTACAGGTGGTGAATGCGGTAAATGCAGCTGGACCAAATTGTAGCACATATGGGCAAATCATGGCGAACATTCAAGCGGTCCTACATACACTTTAGAGTCAGAAAGTATGTCATACCAAAAGAGGGGGCAAATTCGGCAGCTCATAGGCTTGTAGGGGTGTAAATCTGGTCGGTTATAATCGGCCAGTAATCGATAATCAAGTACCAACTGGTAACCGAGAAACCGGTTTGGTACCCGGTTATAGCATTTATATATATATCCGGTTATAACTGGTAACCAAGTATTTATATAAAAATATATATTTTTTACTATTATACTATCTCGTACGTCGTATAATAGTTGGAAAAAATTTAATTTTTTTTTTCTTGATGTGATTAGACATTGGTGACTGGCTACTAATCATTTAGACATGCCTGAACAATTGGTCCATATCCAATGGTTTCTTTTGTAATTTAGGCCTTGTTTAGCAAGCGATACAAAAAATTTCAACTTTATTTTTCACATTTTTAAAAAACAATCAATATCAAAATATTCTAACTTTTTTCACTTTTTATATCACATCAATAATTTTTTTTATTATTATTCAAATAAAAAAATCCACTACAATACAAAACTTTTTTACTTTTCTATATAAATTATTTTTACTTTATATCACATTTATCACTTTTACTAATTCAAAAATTATTTCCTCACTATTATGTTCCGTTTATTCACTTGCCAAACATACCCTTGAAGCACATCCCATCCTGATCAATTCAACCAGCTAAAAGAGTAAAAGTGCGTTCCAGTGTTCCACGGTTTTGTTGCTGCTGCTGTAATCTCCACCTTCTTCGCCATGCTCTCTCACTTGCTCAGCTCCAAAATAACCATCTTGCGACTTGCGCCTCTCAAAGAAGCCTAGAAATGGGCTTATTGATGCCATTGGCAACACCCCCTTATTTGCATCAACAGCCTCTCCGAAGCCACTGGTTGCGAAGTATGCGATAAAGCATTAAAGCTATCGACTTTTCAATTTTCCTTTGATCTTATCATCTAGGATTTCTTTGATTTTCGTTTGCTTTCATTTTTCGGTCCGGATAACTGAGTAACCGCCGGCTATTACAAACGCTGTTAACCGGTTACCTCGGAGCCGGTTACGGGTTTTAGTCGATAACCAAAACCGGCTCCAAGTTTTCACCCCTAGGCTTGCAAAAGATGGGGTTAAATATGACACAGATAGGATATGGGTAGATTGTGTTTCGGAGAGTGTCTGTAAAATTATAGTATCAAAGGTTCCACTCTTTTTCTTTAGAGTTTTGATGCTCTAGTTGTTTCAATCTTTATGGATGAAATCAGAAATATTTATTAAAAACACAAACTAAGCCGACAGAGAGTTGAATACATACCAGGAAGCCAAAACTGAAGCCGCAGATGACATTGACGACAATGGAAATGGCAGCGAGTTCAATGTCGCCGAGGTGGCCAGCAAAGGCTTGAGTGATGATGTTCATAGAGAAGCTAAGGAGGCGGCTGAAGATGGCGGGGCCAACTATGTACCATAGCTTCTTGGATTCAATCCAGACCCTTGACGCAAGGTGCATAGGTTCTTGATCATCTTGATCATCTCCGTGCTTTATGGACGATTCTGGTAAGAGGGCTTTATTAAGATCCTCATCGTCCCTTTTGAGAGTGCTCCCCATCGAAGAAGTATGCCTACTCAGTACAGATGAGCTCTCCAAAAATACTACTTATGCCTACTCAGTACAGATGAGCTTTCCAAAAACTCTTTGCTTGAATGCTTGGACGACAGTACTGCATACGTACAGAAAGATATACACGCTCCACTTGGTTGTAAAAACTTTTCAACGTGACAGTGAGGCTTCGGCCCTATTTCAAAAACGTGATAGTGATGAGACAACGAAAGTATTTGGCAAGACGACATTGACAGTGCCTCGAACGCCAAGTGGGTATTTGTTCATATTATCGGGCCGACGGTCAAGGTTGGAATTGCCGGCCGTCATTTCCCCATCACCATATAGCGTGGTCCCTTGTAACAATTATTAGTTAATGGAAATTGGTTTGTGATATTTGTACACATATTGTGTGTATATACAGTATGAGTCTCACATTAAATATGAGTACGTGTACAATATGTACACACACAGTGTGTACAAATAACACATTTCTTTAATGTTTGATCGAAGAGACATGTCATATCAGTATTGAGTGATTAAATAAAATTACTCCACCATGTTATTAGTATAAAATAAGTGTGAAGAGCACTTACCTATAGGTCCTATACTTAATTGATTCATTTGCCCATCTCTTTTTTCTCCTTTTTGGGTTTATGTTATGTGTTATTGTCTGAATGTGAATAGTTGGCAAGTGGCAACCATTCTTATGTTAAGAGGGTGGTAATTAATTTTTGTTAGAACAGTTTTCGATAGACACATGCACAACAACGAGAATGAGCAATCAGAGCTTGCCAAGAGTACTCCGGCGGAGAATAGCTCTAATGCTTAAGTCAACAACTAGTAGGTATGAGGAAAATAGTATATCAAAATTCCAACCTCTTTCTTGTGTGTATCAGGCGGTCTTTTATAAGCTTCCAAAATTGTTTGCTTACTAGTATGGATCCCAGGATATTGGGAGCAATATCCAAGATTCTTTGAACCGTTACACCCCATGTATCTCGGTTTTAGGGTGCGTGATGCGGTTTCATCCCTCACTAAGTGGCAAGTGCCTCCTAACCTTGAGAATTTAGATCCTCTCCATTTCTTTTGAAATGAAGAAGATCTATTTAGTTATAAATCAGGAATATAGTTGTCTTTTCACATTTTAAAAATCCAAATGGAGAGGATCCTCTTCCCTAGCTTGAAGGGATTTAGTACCCTCCTTAATCTTGAAAAGCTCATGGGCTTGACTCCCATTTCGTCATCCGTAAGTGTTGGGCCATTTGTTCGGTGTTGTGCCACTTGTTTGGTTACGGGCTTGGTGATCCTGCGAGCCTAATTCTTAATAATTACCCCTAAATTCTGTAATCTAACATAAATGGTGGTATTTGGTACAACCGAAAATGATGGTCATACATAAATATTTCTTTAATCATTGAAAAGTTTGTTGGATTCTGATCGGAGTTCATGAATTCCCTTCATAGGTAGTCCAAATCTAGCCGGATTCTGACCAGAGTTCCATGTGGCATATTGCCATTGGAAAAAGGGAGCGAAGAATCTGAGGGTAAGTACACACTAATAAATGGACTAGCTCATGTTTTTTTATTGTTCTCTACTATGAATTCGAGGGATACTGTAACCTACGCAACTACCCATGAATTGAGGTCATACTTGCGGTATCGTTAGTTGCAAAATGTTAAGAATCACATTTTTATTGCTCGTAAAAATTTGTGAACATGGTCGTTGAATATGAATGCAACACCATTTTACAAGACTCAGAAAAATTAATCATCCAAAACTGGAACAGCAGGGCAAGAGTAGTTAAGGAGAGATCGGAAAGGCCCCAGGTTGATGCACCTTAAAATGGAAAAATCCATCGAACCTGCGGTTAATCTCGGACCACCGACTGATCTTCTGGATTAGGAGTTGACCATTTGTTTACATGAAGTGTGGCTTTCTCAGCCTGCAAAATCCAGGAATAAAAGAGATGGGTTCATTCATGTAATAATGTCCCTTTTTTCCCTTTTCAATTATATATATATATATATATGTAGAAGATGCAACAAGTATTAAGTATGTCTCAAATTAAGTAAAAATACCTCCTTTTCCCAATCGCATCGCACTGTTATGATAGCCAAAATCACCGTCTGGACGGCAGTCCCTCCAAAAATCATTCCACCCCAGATCCCCTGCCCACATCAACAACTCATTCAACACATCTACTCAAACATGGAAAATTCTCTACATTGTCAATTTGGTCTTTAAATTTGCTTTTCATATAACAAGATTAACGAATTTAGGTCCCAAATTCATCAAATTGAAAGTTCAAGACGACCCAATTGAGAATAAATCCCAAATCTTCAGCTATCGGAGTTTCAATAGAAAAACTAATTGTCCAGAAATTCTGAAAGAGATACTGCTATAATGGGCAAATGGGTCGCTTGCTTAGTTAAAGATTTTTGCAAAAAGGAAATAAAGGGGACGAGAGAAGTTGCACATATATACCTTTACTCCCAAGTCGAAGACCCATCCCAATAGAATTCCAAGCGGGAGCCCGACAACGTAGTAGCAGCCCAGATTTATATATGCAACCCATGCCTGCCAACCCGATCCGACAGCAACTCCTGTCACGGGGAAGAAAAGAAAAGAGAAAAAGGTTGAATGCTATATATATATATATATGGCATATCACATGTTTGATGCTGGTCTTCAAAGCATAAAAGATAAGAGAGTAGGGTACCCGATAGAACGGGTTGAACACTGTTGAGGAGAATGGTGACGGCGAGCAGCAACGATAGATTATCAACTGCTTCGAGCACATCAGAGCTGGTCGTGAATAGATATGCTATCTTGTCATGGAGAAGCATGATTAGCGCGCAGAAGAAGATTCCAATCACAGTTGACTGCACTACTGACACCTTTGTTGCAAATTTTGCTGCCTTACCATTCCCCGCTCCAAGCTCATTCGCTACCCTAACTCTGTAAGTTACATTACAATTTCCTTCCTGTTAGTTCAGAAATTGAAAACAGGAAATTAAATGCTCTTAAATGCGTTGCTGATGAATTGGTATGCAATTGGATACCAGCAAATACTCCTCCGGAATACAATGAAGCTAAGAAAAATCTCAATAGTTTGGTTGCGGTTTGTACAAATTGGTCTGGTTTGCTAGAAATCAAACTAAACCAGAACTTTTCTATTACTATTCAAAAGATTTATCATAAATATCTGAATAATACCAATTTAACTCGCAACAGAATATGAACTCATAAAGTTGCTAATCCAAATCATCCTTTCCCTTTCTATTATTGTAACTTTCTCATTTTTTTTCTCTTTTTTTTTTTCTTTTTTTTTTTTGTCTTTCAGCATATTGGCTCTTATTTCGATGATGCTAATAAGAATGCTATTTAAAAAATTAAGGGTTAAATGCATTTTTACCCCCTGAGTTTTAACGACTTTATTTTTTGTCTTATATGGTTCATTTCGTATCGAAGATGGTACCTCGTTTATGGTTAAAGACGAATATTGTACCTCCGTCTAAACTTCCATCCAAAAATTGACGGAAGTCCACATCAATACATTTAAGAAGCTAATACGTATCCTATACTTAATTAAAAATTAAAAAAAAAAAAAAAAAAAAAGAATATATATATATATATATATATATATATATATATATGAGAGGTGGCTCAGCCACGCTCATAGCCTTAGGGATGGTTCAACCACCGGTAACCGAAACTACCCTTTTTTTCTTTTTCTTTTTTTCGCCTTGTTGGGTTGGCCAAATCACCTCCATGGTCCTAAGGGTGACCACCCACAAGGGCCAAACCTTAAACCTTTGTTTTTTTTATTTTTGGCCTTGTGAGCCTGGTCAAACCACCCCCATGGACCACAGGAGTGATTCAACCACCTCCATTTTCTTTTTGGGGGTAGTCAAACGACCCCAAGCCCTTGGAGGTGGTCCAAATTGACCTCCTTTTTTATTCTTTAATTTTTTTAAAGCTTTTGTTTTTTTTATGTTTTTTTTTATTTTTATTTTTTTAAAAAAAATAATAATAATTAGCCATAAAACGCGTCAGCTTCTTAGAGAAATTAATGTGAACTTTCATCAATTTTTAGATATTCTTACAACTGGCTACCAGATTCTTATTTTAATCAATTAGTCTTCGTTCACGTTGTCAGCTTCTTAGTGAAATTAAGCCAATTATGCAATTCTTGTCGTACGTACATAAAATCATACATCTAAGTCTTTGTTTATAAACATAAATGGACAAACATTGTCCTACAATTTAAAGAAAGAGAATGACATTATTGGAGGTGGCTAAGGAGGTGGACAGTTTGATGAGGCTCATTTGTCTAGGTGAGCTGTCTGAGATATGCTCGAATAAATAAATTCCGTAAAAGTTCTTATAAATTAACTACTTAAATTATTAATAAATTACTGAAAATTTATATCCCGAATAAGCATTAGGGATATTCTGGTCGGTAAATCAATATAGCTTACTTAGCTGCTAATCAAAAGCTACTAAGCTTCCCATCCATTTGCCATACATGTGGATGCATGCCCCAAAGCTTCGGGAACAAAGGGCCTCATGGTGGGGCACAGTCTCTGGGCAGAATTTTAAAGGAGGAATTCCTTTTGAAGCTATATATGATCACATAAAATGATTTCTTGTAATAGAATATATAAATTATGATGATTAATGTTATTGCCTTGTGCTGTATCTTTTATGTGTTTACCATGATTAATAATATGTTTACAGAGTGTGTGGCAATATTAGATATGTTCAGAAACTGTTTGAAAAAATGTACCCGGTACCAGCAAAGAAGGCCAAAGGAATCATCATCTCCCACCCATTTATGGTCATGCTGCAAAATTGAATACATAAGACAAAGAGTTTGAAACATCAATATTTTCAACCGATTGTGTGTGAATAAACAGTAAATTAAAGTAAATCACGTTTATACCAGACTGACAAGGCATCGACAGCAAGAGTGGCATTCTGCAAGAACCCTGTCATTAATATCAGTATTCTATAGTACCAATTCTCCAAGCTGCAAAATCCCCCAAAAAAACACCCACATAAACGAAAGAATCAGCCAAATGGAAAGAAAGGGAAGTCAAAGAAACGCTTGAAACAGAGTAGAAACAGAGGGGGAGATACCAGAGCATAACACCAGATGCAGCAGAGAGCTTGAGAAACTCCCACAGCCCAGAAAAGGCTTCCGTAGAGAAACCACTCCATGTCAGGGGACACCCACCGAACGCAGTATACCCATACAAACCAAAAACCAAGACCCACCACGAGATATCCAGAGAAAGAGCCGCACCCACAAGCCCAAAATCAAACACATAGATGAAGAGCCAACTGGTTAAAGCATTAACCAGCAGACCCGCGAAAGCAACCCACGCAATCACTGAGTTCTTGAGCTGGGACTGCAAGAATCTCTGCAATGGGAACTGAAACGCAAAGCTGAAGTGCAAGGGTATTAGCCAACAGGCCACGACTCCTGACGACTCTGCCACGTCGTCGGGCTGTCCTAGGAGTTTCAGAAGCGGAGTAGCGAAAACGTAAAAAGGCAATAGGAAGAAACAACAGACGAAGAGCACAATCCATGATCTTTGCAGGTATATTCCCAACATGTGGTACCTCTTGGCACCAAATGCCTGCCCGCACAGCGTCTCTAGCGCGCTTCCCATCCCTAACTGATCGATCGCCAAAAACCCAAAAGCGAACGTTAGAAACGCCAAAAATTCACACAAACACCCACAGAGAGATTCGTTGATCAGTTACCAGGAGGCCGAAATTGAAGCCGACGATGACAGTGTTGGCAATGGAAATGGCGGCGAGTTCAACCTCCCCAAGGTGACCAGCGAAGGCTTGGGTGATAACGTTCATGCTGTATGAAACGACGCGGCTGATGATGGCGGGACCCACAATGCGCCATAGCTTCCTGGTCTCTATCCAGACCCTTGATGCGAGGCCTTTATGATCTTGATCTTCAGCTATGGCTTTTGCTCCATCTTCTGGGGTCGTTGATTCTGGCAATAGTGATCTGTTAAGATCCTCATCATCTCTGCGGATGATGCTCCCCATCGGAGAATTACAACTAGTATTCCCCTAGCTAATGGCCTAGGAGCCTAGGAGAGAGTGAGAGACGAGTAGTTTAGGAGATCGAAGGGGGCGTAGACCTCGAAAGACGAGTAGGTTTTTATAACAGGGACAAACTGATGTGGACGCAGTTCTAACATATTTATTATATATATTCTATTAATCCAAATAATCTAGGAATATTTGAAAGTTCCTCCACATCCAAACATAAGCATAGCGATTCTTCGTGTCTTCGATGGGTAATTTGTTTGTTTGGTAGTTTTTGGTAGATCAGCATGTGAACATCAATGGTGATGGACGGATCAGAAGGTTAGGGGTGACGACCGCTGACCTTGTAATTTGGAGTTTTTAACAGAAGATAATTAAATGCGGTTGATTTGGATGAAAAGCCTCGAAAGATGGCGAAGATGATGGCCTTGTCATTTATATCTGCACACGTAATCCATATGAGACTTTTAGTTGAACAAGTCGTGTTCAAATTGATTGTTGTAAACATTTTTTACACAATTTCTTTCTATTATTTTTTTAAAAAAAAAATTACAAAGTCTTCTTATAATAATTAAATTAAATGAAAATTATGTCTCATAAAATAAAAGTGATTAGTTCAAATTTCACTCCCAACATATAAAAAATAAAAATAAAAACATTACTTAATTGTTAACTGTTCGGACTCATTATTAGTTTGAATCATTAAGGTAAGTGGAAATCTACTCCTTGAAATACAGTAAATGCGGTGAGACAGGATAAATACAAGAGAAAAGAATTTATCAACCTTTTAATTGTTGCAAGTAATTTAATAAGAAGAATATGATTAGACACTTCCCATTAAAGAGTTAGAGTACACAGCCATACACGTATGCGGAGTTAAGTTAGCCAACCGTCAACGACAGCTGGGAAACACACGCGGGCTTTGTGACGGGCGTGTTTATCCGTTAGATTCATAGCCTTTTTCTGATTATGTTCTGAAATAGAAGTCCGTAGAAACATTTTCAAAAGAATTATTTAAAAAATAAGATATGATTATCCACCACTTAAATATACAACTTTTCACCACTTTATTTATGGACAAAATAGTCCCCTACTAATTTTAGAATTTTTTTATTTTTAAAAAATAAAATAAAGTGGGTGACCACCTTGCCACATAGATAAGGTGGTAAAAAGTTGTATATTTAGGTGGTGAAGAATCATTTCTTTTAAAAAAAGTCTCATTTTTTATTTTTAACCTCACTCAAAACGTTTTAAACATTTTTTTTTTCAAAAATTTCCTACAAATTGGTTTGTAAAAAATTTCCTACAAACTAATTTGTAGGAAATTTCCTACAACCCATATATAAAAAAGACACGTATTCTTTAAACATGTGGAAAAAAAAAATGTGATTCGATCCACCAGTGTGATCAGCCTTCTCTGAGTTTTTTCTAAAGAGAGAAGTTTCTAAAAGAGACTGTTGTTTGTGGGGGCAGGCCTCCCTCCTCCTAGTTTTTTGGTTTCCAACCTAGTCTTTTAGGGCTAGTTTGGTTCTTTTGTTTCTCCATGGTCAGATCCATTGGAGTTTTTTGGTCCTCCCGGCCTTGATCCAATGGAGTTTGTTTATGTTTGTTTTCTTTTCTTGTTTTTCTTCTGATAGGAAGGCATCATGAGAAGTCCTTGGGGAGTCTTTTTCCGATCGTGTCTACGGCGATCTTTGGCTGCTCTTCTCTCCGTTCTTATGCACTGTTTGAAGCCAGATCTGGGATTTTCCGCCGGTCATCTCTCAACACGCGCCTCGTCGTCGTCTTTGCCGTCATTTTCCGATCCGACCGCTACTCTCTACGGCCTCGTCGGAGTTCACGTTCACGGCGCGTGACCAACACGCGTCAGGAAGTTTTGTCTCCCTGGTCGGTGCGCGAGGGTCACGTCCCATCTTCTAGGTCTTGGTGGCTGGTGTTCGGTGGTCCATGGTGGTTGTTTGTGGCGGGGAGATCTCCAGAGCCGACACGTGTCACCCACGCGCAGTCGCTGGTGGCTCAAAAGCTCCATGTTTGGCCGGATCTATGTTGGTTTTTTCTACCGTGTTATTTCTTCTCTTGTATTTCTTAGGTTTTTTCAAAGTTTGCCTATAATTTTTGCAGATATTATGGATCTGTTTTTTAGGGCTTGTTAGCTCGGATCAGCCCTGTCTTTTTAGTAGTGGAGCGTTATTGTGAGAGAGTGGCTCAAATGTCAGTTCTTGTAAGATTTGTGTAGTTGTAAACAGCACCCAAGTCAGATTTTCTGACTTAGTCTGTGAGATGTTTGTATTTCTACTCACTATGACAGGCCTTCGGGCTTTTACTAGAATGAATACAAGGAGCTCCGTTTCTCCGTTCAAAAAAAAAAATGCGATTCTCACATGGTAAAGGACACATGTCAATCTTATATGTGGGTTGTAAAAAATTTCATACAAACCGATTTGTATGAAATTTCTGTCTTTTTTTTTTTAAGTAAAAAGTAACTTAAAAAAAAAAAAAAAAAAAAAGGTTAAAAGGTAAATTTTAGATTTTAGATTTTTTATCAAACAGAGTCATTTTTTTTTTTTTTTTTCTATTCAAATATGGGGAAAAGGGGGAAAGGGGAAAATTACAAAGAATGATCATTTCCACTCCTTAATCTGATAGAGGAAATGAAAGGTAAAAAAGTGGGAATGCTTCCGAACACAAGGTGGGAAGCGGCCCATTCAGCTACAAGGTGTGCATCAAGATTAGCACATCTAGATATCTTAAGAGTACTCCAAACATTTTAGGAATACAATTGAACAAGAGAGTCAAACATGATTGGTGCAGAGATCCAGTCTGAGAAAAGTAAAGGATCTTTCAAAGCCAGAATAGTGAGGAGAAAGTCTCATTCAATGATCATGGGGGAACAACCCATTGAGACAGTCAATCTGGAGGCCAATAAGGCTGCATGGGCTTCACCCATCAAGGCATCCATAGGGGGCAGCTTTAGAGTATTGACTGCCAGAAATTTTTCAAAGTGATCTCGGAGAACTGCAGCAGCAACTGCAAAAGTAGGACAAATGGCCACATCAAAGTTGACTTTAAAAGAACCTAAGGGAGGAGGATCTCAATCAGCCAAGTTACTATTCTGCCAAGCCAGCAAGTGATGCTGAGTGGTGTTCTTGATACATTTAAGAGTATTGAGAGGTACAGGGGTAATGGCCTCATGAATAAGTTTATTCCTAGCAAACTAAATCTGATCCATTAGCACCAAAGCAGAAATTTGAAAACTATGCACATCTTGCACCGGGATGCCAAGAGAGAAATGAGGTCGAAGTAAAGCCTTAATCCAATCAACAAAAGGCATATAAGAGAAAGAAACTGTGTGCAAAGGCCAGAGGGAATTTTGCTACATAATTCTAGAGAAAGGGCAACTCAAGAATATATGTTGAAGAGACTCCACTGAGAGTTGGCAAAGAGGGCAACAAAGCATATCCGGGTCCTACTGATGCAAACACCTTAAAATATTAGGTCTAATAGGCAAGATATTCCAAGCTAATTTCCACAGAAAATGCTTTAGTCGAAACTGGATCTTAAGACTCCACAGCAACTTCCAATTTGAAGGGCACAAGGGGGAGATGGTGGAACTGGATAAAGGATTGATCACTTCATGGCTGATTTAACCGAGAATCTGCCAGTTGGGGAAGGGATCCAAGACCATTTATCAGGAGAAGGGTTGTGAGGAAGGTGGATATCAAGGATTTTAGATGTCGTGAGGGCATCAAAGAGAAAAAGTATAAGGGGGTATTCCAACCTCTAGAGGGGAAGGAGAAGAGGTCAGAAACATTCAAGTTGGGAAGAGAAGGGAGAAAGGGATGAGGGGTAGGTTTAAAACCTTCAATATTTGGAATCTATGGTTCTTCCCAAATCTTCAACTTCAGACCAGAGGAGATCATCCAACAAGCACCCTTTTGAACAAAAGGCATATATTTAAGGATACATTTCCATAACCAGGAATCTGTGGGCGAAGGCTTTGAATTTAAAAATTGTTCATTTGCGAAGATATTTGGAAGCAAGAACTTCAACCCAAAATAAGCCTCGATCATGTAACATATTCCATCCAAGCTTGGAGAGGAGAGAAATATTCTGATATTCTAGAGACCTGAGACCGAGGCCCCCAACCGCTTTAGGAGAACAAATTTTATCACAACTTAATAAGGATAAATTATGGGATTTATCCTGGGGAAAACCCCACCAAAATTTTCTCAAAATAGAGTCTATATTATGACAAAAGAATTTGGGAAGGTAGAAGAGGGACATTGCATAGCTGGGGATGGAATTGGCAACAGTCTGGATAAGGGTAGTACGGGCAGCCTGAGAGATGAGTTTAGCCTTCCAGCCTGAAATTCTGTTGAGAATCTTAAGTTTAAGATCGTTAAAGGCCAAATTCTTGTTTCTGAGAAAGAAAATGGGGAGGCCAATGTGTTTTGCATTGGCAGGGATGGGTTTAAGTTTAAGAATAGAATGGATGGAATTTAAGATGGCAGTAGTACTGTTTTTATTGAGGAACAGAGAATATTTTTTCATATTTACCTTTTGCCCAGACCAAGAGGAAAATTTTGTCAAACAATTCAGAATACTAGATGCTTCAGAGGAGTTTGGCCGAGAGAACACCATCAAATCATCTGCATACAGAAGATGAGAAACTGAAGGGCTATGCCGAGAGATTTTGATGCCATGAATGTTACCAGCCAGTTCTTCAATGATAATAAGCCTAGAGAGCACTTCCAAACCAAGGATAAAAAGGAAAGGAGATAGGGGATCCCCTTGTCTGAGACTACGCTGTGGGAAAAATCTGCCGAAAGGAGAGCCATCCAGTAGAATAGAGAAAGACACTGTAGAGATGCATTGCTCAATCATACGAATCCATTTAGAATGGAAGCCCAAAGATTTCAAAATACGGAAGAGGAAACTCCATTCCATTCTATCAAAAGCTTTCTCCATGTCTAATTTCAGAGCCATAAGACCACCTCTACCCCTTTTCTGCTTCATAGTATGGAATAGCTCATGAGCAAGTATAGAATTATCCTGGACAGGCCTGCCTTGGAGAAATGCAGATTGATTTGAAGAAATAATTTTATGAATCAAAGACTTAAACCGGTTAGCCAAGATCTTGGAGATAATCTTATAAGAGAAGTTAGTAAGACTGATGGGTCTAAATTGGGTCACTTTAAGAGGATTATCTATCTTTGGAATAAGGGCTGAATGAGTATGGTTAAACTCTTTGAGGAGAAAACCATTTCGGAAAAAAAAACTCTGGACAAAAAGAATGACACTCATACGGATTGTTTTCCAATAAGTTTTGAAAAAAGACCAGTAAAGCCATCTGGACTAGGAGCCTTTGTGAGGCCAAGCTGGGAGATTGCTTTTCTAATCTCACTTTCATCAGGGATACTGCATATAGAATTGTTTTCCGCATCGAAAATCACAAGGGAGAAAAGAGAATCTAGTTCATCATCAAAAGAGGGATTAGAGGAAGTAAACAGATTCTGGAAGTATTCAGAAAAATAGAGGCCTATATCATTCCTGTTATTCAAAAACGAGCCATTTTCCATTTTGATAGAAGTGATAGAATTATACCTGCGCCGGATCGCAGTAGAGGCATGAAAAATTTAGTATTTAGATCATTGCTGGTGAGCCAAAGTTCCCGAAATTTTTGTTTCCAAAGACTTTCTTCTCGAAGAAGTTCTTATTGAAAATTAAGATGGAGATTCTCTTCTATAGCCGAAGAAGAAGGATCGGGAGCTGCACATTGGATGGAATCAATCTGCTCCAAAAGATGCTTGATATTTTTTTGAATATTACCAAAATGAAGAGTATTCCAAATCTTCAGGGTAGCTTTGGTGGCTTTAAATTTTTTGCACAAGGAGAAAGCTGCTGAACCATTGGGGTTAAATTGCCAGGCACCATATATAACAGTATGACTAGAAAGATCCCGAGTCCAAAATTCCTCATACTTAAAAGGTTTGGGTAGATGGGGAGTATTTCCTGAAGTAGACAACAAAATGGGATTATGATCTGAGGAGGAAGCAGTAAGATGGGAAATCTGGGCATTGGGGAAAAGAAGGACCCAGTCCTTATTAGAGAGCCCACGATCAAGCCTTTCTCAGATATTTTCCCGCCCTTGTCTTTTATTGTTCCAGGTAAAAGGATTGCTAGAATAGCCAAGGTCTATAAGACCATTAGATTGAACAAAACCCAAGAAATTGTTGTAAGATGTAGATCCAAGGCTTCATTGACCACCAGATTTCTCAACAGAAGAAAGAATTGCATTAAGATCACCTATAAGAAGCCAGGGGCCTCGAAACTGATTACCAGTGCGTTCAATATCTAACCAGAATGAAATACAATTGTGCCAAATGGAAGGGGCATGGGCAAAAGTGACCATCCAAGGGTTAGAGACCGGATCTGAGTAAATCAAAATAGAAATTTGATGGTTATTCTGAATCACAGGCTCTGCATCAATACCTAACTTACAAGCCACCACTAGGGCACCTTTAGAACCAGAAGCAGGGACTTGAAACAGAAGAGGAAAACCCATTCGAGAAAAAGGATTTTGATCGGGGAACAAAGGAGACTTTGATTCACAAATGAAGATGATATCAGGACTGTGGAGACGACAAAAGGGCCCTGAGTGTTCGAGCTGTCGGGGCTTGGGCAAATCCTCGACAGTTCCAAGATAATATTTTCATGTGATTGAGGGGACATTCTCTTCTATTAAGTCCTGGTTAAGGGCCAGAAATTGGGGTAATTGCAAGGAAATAGGCAAATTTCAAAGAGACCTATGCCAGATACTAAAAATAGCACAGCCAATAACATGGTCAACCCAGAAAACCCAATACAAAATTTCACCTATACAAATCCGTGCAAGTACAAATACAACAATTAAAAATTCAGAGCCTCCAAAACAACTGAAAACCCCAATCAAGACAACCAATCCGTAGGGTTTTCCCAAGCTGTAGTCGAACCCAGCAACCAAGCAAACCCGATTATTGCAACCAAAATCTCAAACCCACTTCTTCTTACAGAGCAAAGCCCAAAAAACTTGACAGAATCTCAAACTTCTGTGCCACATAGTGGGCACAGAAGTTTGCACTTCGGTTAACATGACTAGGTTGCCAGCTAGCAGTTGGAGGGAGGATGGAGAGAATGTTTGAGATGATGAAAGCAATTCACCAATTTGTAGTAGTTGCTGGATGCTGAAGCGCCAAAGTGACATTGAGAGAATCACCTTCTAAGATAAAAGAAGATAACCCTAAAGAAGTTGCCAATCGGGCAATCAGAAGAGCACCAAGAGCCTCACCATAAAGAGGAGAGCAGGGAGAGCTAATCAGAGAAATACATTTGATTATAGAACCAATAGAGTCTCTGCAGACTGCAGCTTGAGTAGAGAAGGTGGATCTGATAGCAGTATCATAGTTTATCTTGAAATAGGGAGGATATGGGCTTTTTCTAGACTGCAAGAGTTTTTTCATATTTGGTTGTCCACGCAGAATAGTGCTCCAAAGCAGTCCTGTTGATAGTAGTAGATATGCTAAGAGCATTCGGGATAATGCCATCGTGATAAGCTTTGTTCCTGGTAAACCAAAGGTACTCACAGGCAATAACAGCAAAAATTTGGAACCTATAAGTCTCTGCTGGAGGGACGCCAAGCATATGATATGGATGGAGAATGATAAGGAGCTAATCTGTCGTGTTAGTAACATTTAATGCAATAGTATCCAAAGGCCAAAAAGATTGGTGCCAAACTACACGTTCAACGGGGCAAGTGAAAAAGAGATGGGGAAGAGAGTCTATGGGATAAGAGCATAGGGAGCAACTAGTGTCTGATATGGAAGAAGGTATGGATTGAGAAATTCGAAATTTGGCAGGAATAACATTCTATACCATTTTCCAAAGAAAAAGTTTTAGGCGATGGTTCAGTTGAAAGCTTCCAAAGAGCCTTCCAACTAGATTTTGAGAGAGGTGAAGTGGTGGAAGAAGATAAGGAGCTAATGAGGTGATGTACGGATTTGGTGGAGAAAACACCGGTAGAAGAAGGGGTCCAGAGAAGGGAATCAGAGTGTGGACGGATATTGATTTTTAAAATTTCAGAGATGGTGGTGGGATCGAACAAAAAATGCAAGACATTTTGCCTCCAGGACATGGCAGGAGAGTGAATAAGATCAGAAATGGCCAGGGGGTGGTTGGAGGAGATGGAAGGCAATCTAGGGATAGGTGTGAAGGATGGGATAGTAGGAATCCATGGTAAGGACCATATAGGAAGGCTTGAGTTATTATGAGGAATGAAACAAGCTCCAGAAGAGATGATGGGTAAGGTTGCCTTGATGCCATTCCAAACCCAACTTCTTATATACTAAAATTATTTTTAAATTACTTCACGTAATTTCAAACAAATTATTACTTTAATCAGGTCAATAAAGCCCAAATTTGTTCTCCTCATTTCGCAAGTAAAAAGGAACTTTGTGTGTGCCATGCAAACGTGTGTGGGAAGGGGCTGGATTGCGCAAATTATTAGTTACCAAATTATTTTTTTAAATTATGGATGAGATTTATTATTTTGGAGGATGTGTCACCATCTTATAGGAGGATTAGGATCCTCTCAAATTTTTTTTCTAAATTTGAGAGAATTTGGGCAGGTGATTGTGAAAGACTACTTATGAGACCCACCTAACGACTTATTCTGTCAGGTGGGTCCCATAAGTGGTTTCTCACAATCACATGGCCGAATTCTCTCAAATTCAGACAAATAATTTAAGAGAATCCTGATCTCTCATAAGATGGTGACATATAATTTGAAAGTCACTTTTGAGAAAAGAAATTTGAAAAATATTGCATTTTTTTTTACAATAAAGTGCTATTTATTATTTGTATCTATGACTTTGTAACTTCATAACATGTAGTATAATTTTACAGAACTTTATGTTTTGTGATATAAGAACTTTATGTTCGTAATCTTTGATTAATGAAATACTCAAATCTTTCGTTATATATATATATAAAGTGCTATTTATTATTTGTATCTATGACTTTATAACCTCATAGCATGTGGTATAATTTTGCAGAACTTTATATTTTGTGATATAAGAACTTTATGTTCGTAATCTTTGATTAGTGAAATACTCAAATCTTTCGTTAATATATATATATATATATATATATATATATATATATATATAGATATATATATATATATATATATATATATATATATATATATATATATATATATATCATTTTCTAAAAAGAAGGTTTGGATAGAAAGATCGGCCCATAAGCAAAAGATGAAATGCATTATGTCACAATTGCACAATACAAGACATATGATGTGGGACTCATATAAATGATATTCAGCACATGAATCTCACCCTATATATCTTGTGTTGTACGAATATCGTGCATTACGTCCCAAGTGAGAATTGACCTCTCTTGAAGAAAAAAACAAGGGATAATTGCATTACTGGTCCTTGGAGTTGGCCTAAATTACAAATCACTCTCTGTGGTACAAAAAGTTCATGGAGGGTCCCCGTGGTAAACTATAATTGCGAATCACTTCTTAAACTCATTTTCCGTTCACCAAGTTAACAGATTCCGTTAGTTTGTCACGTCATACCTAATAGGAAATCGACATGTGGCCACCCCAGGCCCTGGGGTGACTACGTGTCACCCCCTAGACGTGGTCGGGTCACCCCGGCAACCACCCCTTTGCTATTTTCTATTTTTTTTTAAAAAAATAATAATAATTTTTAAGTTTTATTTATTTATATTTTTTTTATTGTAATAGACACGTGTCGATTTTTTTATTGGGTATGACATAACAAACTAATAGAATCTATTAACTTGGTGGATGAAAACGAGTTCAGGGTGTAATTCGTAATTATAGTTTACCACAGGGACCCTCCATGAACTTTTTGTACCACATGGAGTGATGTATAATTTATGCTAACCCTAAGGACCAATGATACAATTATCCCAAAAAACAAATGTGAGAATTGACCTATCATTGCTGGTCAAATTGCAAGAATGTTAGGTAGACTGCAAAAAGCAAAAAATGATTTTTTTTTCTTTCTTCATTTTAAGGTATATTTTGAGTACATTTTTGTTGAGTTATCATGCTTTATCTGTTACTAATATATATATATATATTTTGTTTATTTTAGTTCAGGGTGATTGGAACATGACAATTCAACAAATATATACCGAAATAGACGGCAGAATATAAATATTTTGGTGTATATTAATTAGTATAAAAAATTTGAGATCAAATTCCATTTTTTTTCTTCAATGATTAAAAAGACTGACCAAAGGAGGAGGAAAAATGAGAGAAAAAAACCTGTTGATAATATATACAATGAGAAATGATACATTTTTCAAAAAAAAAAAAATTAAATTAAATTTGTTTTTAAATATTATGTCACAATCGTACGTAATTTATTATTATAAAAAATATGTCACCGTCTTATAAGATTACGACACATTTAAAAAAAAAAAAAATATTCTTTACAAAGTGTAGCATTTTTCATATAGAATTAGACACGTGCTTATTTAGAAAAGGAAACAAAAGGTGCAGAAAAAGCCTTAGTTTGGTTGTTGGTTGAAAGTTGAAACTGAGAATGGTTGGCAATGCGGGACAAACTACTTGTCCACGCTCCACCTGCTCAATGACAAATAACGCCTCAAAATAAACAAAGAAAGCAGGAGAAAATGAAAGGTGATTTTCGTCTTTTGCTATAAATGGAGAATGTTAGTTGAGGGTGCTCTGATTCACCCAATTGGCCGCTTCTCTTCAACCGCCAATAAATAAATAAGAGAATAAAATATCTCCTACATTCTCTCTCTTTTGATTGATGTGTTTTGGACGGTTCCGTATTTTTGTTGCTGATCGTAAATATATATATATATATATATATATATATATATGAAAAATGTTAAATTTACAACACCAACACAACAATCACACAACAACCCCTCACATGAGGGTGGACCCGAAAAATGTTAGATTTACAACACCAATACAACAACTGTACAACAATCCCTCACATGAGAGTGGGTCCCACATACTGAAGTCCACCCTCATGTGAGGGGTTGTTGTACAATTGTTGTATTGGTGTTGTACAAGAATCAAATCTCGGGTGGACCCCACACACTGGGGCCCACTCTCATGTGAGGAGTTGTTGTGTGGTTGTTGTGATGGTGTTGTGTATGAATCAAATCCCTATATATATATATATGGGGAGCGATCATTGTATTTTTTGTGTGCACAATAATGACACAACAACAAGACATATTAGGGTGTGACTCAATGTGTGGGCCCCATCTCAATGTGCCTTAGTGTTGTGTCATTATTGTGCATTGTGAGTGTTTTGATCATTTTCCTATATATATATATATATATAGAAAATGATAAATATAGAATCCCTTTGTACAACTTTGACACAACCCTCACTCACAATGAGGTGGAACCCACGTGTGTATATATATATATATATGAGAATTGATTTTTGCATATTACTTGTATATTTTTTGTACATCACTTTTCTAAATCAATCATTGGATCTGTAGGACCCACAAGGATTCACATGTGAGTCTTACAGATCTAATAGTTGATTTAAAAAAGTGATGTACAAAAGATGTATAAGTGATGTGCATGTAATATGTATATATATATATATATATATAAAGGAAAAATAATATTTTTTGTATTTGAGTTGCATGTTTGTTGATGTTTTTGCTTTTAGAAAAGAAAAGAAAAATAGCTGATTGATGTTTATGCTTCTAAAACACATCAATCAAAAGAAATTTTTACATTAATATTGGTCTAACACATTTTTTTTAAAAAAAAAATTAAAAACGGAAATATTATATTATATTATATTTAATTATGAAAGCCCAAGTGAGAAAAAAGATTAATTATTTGAGATCAATGGCACCAAACCATATCAATAGGTTGGCATGAAGAGCTGACTGTCGACCCAGACGTCAGACCAATTAATGGCCCCAAAGTCCAAACCATATCAATAATAGCTCAAACCTCAGTTTATTGTGATTTGAGCTCAACTTTTGTCGTTAATAGCCGAATTCCATGACCAGTCGTCGGACGGCTACATTAGAAGTTCAGATATTTTCATTCACACCTAGGCCCTGTTTAGTAATTCCGTCCCCTTTCCTTTGTGAGAATTTTTTTGTTGTGTGAAAATAGAAAGTGATTGATGTGATATAAAGTAGAAAGAATTTATATGAAAAAGTGAAAAAAATTTGTATTGTAGTAGATTTTTTTAATTAAATAATAATAAAAAATTATTAATGTGATATAAAAAGTAAAAAAGAAAAGAATGTTTTGAATTTGATGTTTTTTGAGAAAGGTAAAAGCAAGGGGAGGAAAGGGAAGGGGAAGGGGAGGGAGTTAGTAAACGGGGCCTAATCTCAGCAGCGCCATATATGGCCTTGGCCTTCATCTTCTAAACCCAAAAGATAGATATCAACTTCCTCCTTACTCGATACAAGTTTCAAATCACCTTTAACGGTGGTCTCGACTTGATGATATTCGTGCCTCAAGTTATTAGACCCGTATCTTTGGAAGCATTATCTTCGTGTACTTTCGTTCTTAGTTTTCTTTTTGAATTGCCTAAGCTTGTTGTTGTGTATTTTATTTTCTGATATAATTTTGTTAATCATGTATTAAAAAATAAAAAAGCCTTCCTTCACTTCTGTCTAAAAATAGCTAAAGGTACGTTGCTTTCAGCCTCTATGAGATGATGATCAGCTATGGAAAGGCATTTATAACTTTCATTCTCATGCACCTAAACCCATGCTCTCAAGTCTCAACTATATATTATATATCCAATATTCATTATTTTCCGAATCATCAAAAAGATTGTCCACGACTTCTTTGATCCAAGAATCTGGTATTTTTTTGGTAGGAATGATGATAAAGAGACAATAGTTAACTTGTTGCTCTCGGATGACACAAGTGGAGGTGAGATGTGTGTGATTCCCATAATGGGAATGGGGGGAGTTGGCAAGACCACCCTTGCTTAGACTTGCATACAAGGACAAGATCGAGGGTGAATGAGCATTTTGACCTTAAGGCATGGGTATGTGTTTTGGATGAGTTTGATGTGTTTAGGGTAACAAAAACAGTTCTAGAGGCAATGATGTCATCAACTTGCGAGAGATCATTTATGGGATTTACCTGATCGGATAAGTAGTTGGACAACCCAATTTTTATTTGGTTAGATGAATTTCATAAATAGTCTTTTACCATCACCTGTTCGAATTCTTTCAAATTCGGGTTGATAATTTGAGAGGATCCTGATCCAAATATTATACTAAAAATGAATATCAAATGAAGTTCATTAAAACCCGTATCATTTATTTTTTATTAATTGTTTTGATCATTTTCAATAAATAAGCTCCATATCATTTTATTACCCATATTTTGATAAAAAAAAATTGTTACGCTTAGCATTTTTCTTCAAACAGTTAATAAAAAGAAATGCTACAGTCACCAATGTATAAGCTTCATATAATTTAATATCTTTCTCTTAATAGAAAATTTGATATCCTTAGCATTTCTCATCAAATAATAATTAACGGAAAATTTTAACGAAGGGAGCCAAGAAGGTTTATCATATTGCTTAAATCACTTGTCAATACTTCTGAAGCAGTACTTCAAATACCGTCTTTATTATCATTTTTTTTTTTTTTACAGTTACTTTATTGTATGCAAAATCAACGCTACTGATTTGAAATTATTGGATTTAGTTTAAGTGTCGTTAAAATTTTTGTTTAACGGTTTAGATTTAATTTAATTTTTATCTTTCTTATAAAAACTTAAAATTAAATCTAGACTGTTAAACAAATTAAGGCACATAATTTTTTTACAATACTTAAGTCAAATTGTTCTACTACAATATATGGATTAAATAATATGCGGTTAGCATATTGTGAGTGAATTCATATGAAATTTACTTGTTCAGACATTTGTTCGGGCATGTAGATCTCATGTAGGCTCTTACATATGCTAGTAATTTAGGAAGAAAATTGCTAAAAAATCCTATCCAGAGTAAAATCTTCTCTCAATTTCAAGTGAAATAGAGAGACGTTATATTTTTTTTTCTAAATTTTATTTTGTTGTATTTAATAATTTATAGTGTTACGCTATTTAAAATTTTAACTGACGTAACAATATATTTATCATATAATATATATGTGAAGTCTAATCTTAATAAAAAATTGTTTCTCCCCATTTCATATATATATATATATATATATATGTTCCCAATCATGTATGTAGACATTTGGTGAGTACCCAAGTTCAACTCAGAATATATTTGAGGCCAAACCAATAACAATCGTTGAAAGGAAAGATAAAAAGAAAGTAAGACTTTGAATTCTATAAAGTTAAGGACAAGATTGATTATGAAAAGTAGTGATAATTAAGTCAAATAGCAGTGAGTTATAGTTTAGAGCTGCAAATGCAAATAGAGGGATAGATTTGAGATTTGGACCCTCTGTAATTGATTTCAACCGGAAAGGAGTCGGTTCTTTATAAATAAAGGGTAAAATTGTCAATATATATATATATATATATACGAAAAGACAATTTTGCCCTTAACTTATAACGGACTTCTCCGGTCGATTTCAACTGGAGAGGCCGTTTCCATAGTTTTAAAGGGGTAAAGTGTAATTTACCATTTTAAAATTAAAATTAAAAAAAAAAAAAAAAAACCCGATAAACTTAAGGAGATATATATATATTCACCAACTTTATGAAGTACATAGTCAGCAAGTCATTTCCTATTGTAGTTCAAACCAGGTCTAAGATCGGTGAGGTTGCCTTTGGTTTTCTTGGTGAAGATTGAGTAGAAAATATTGTCAGCAAATGAACAATCCCAACGGTAACATCATTTTCTTTCAGTTTAGAAAACTAAAGAATAAAACGAATTCAGAGAAACAAGTACGTCATATTAGTTAGTGAGTCATATATAATTTAATTTTTCCCAACTCAATTAATCATGAATATTTTTAACTTTTCAATTCTGCCAAACAAAACTCATCACCAATAATTAAGTTTAGGCAAAATTATTAAAGACATCCCTTCGTCAGTTTCCAATTAGCAAATTGAGTTTTTTAATTCCGTCAATTAACTACTGCACTGCTATTGGGCAAGTGTTTTATTCCAAAGCCTGATCTGATTAAATTAAATCAGCTTCGTGAAGAATTTAAAGGAAAAATAAAAACTAGCCAAAATAATTTTGACTCTCCCGGTCACTATTTAATTACAATTGATTCCACTAAACAATTGTAATTGCACTCTACTTTATATTTTTTATTAAGTAATTAATCCTTTAAATTTACTTAATTTTTATTTTGATTCATTCATGAAATCTTCCGTAGCAAAATTAGATACTATCATTTAATTCTCTACATCTTTTTCCTTAAGTTCCCTAATTTTATATATTATTCTCGTATTCGTGAAAGACTTATCGCATATACTTTATATTTTAGTATCTCGTACCAAAATGCTCCAGCCAGAGACTTAGAATAATTCAATTCATAAAATCAATCTCAAGGAAAAATTACTTATCCTTTTAATAAATGACTTAGATACTTTCTTGAGAAAATATTTCTCACAATATTAATTGCGATCACCTAATGCACTAAATATGTTAACTATCAATTTGATCTCGCCCATAAATGCATCAAAGTGATCTACACTTCACACCTAAGTACACTAATCTCAGGATTTAGAATCAATATCATAAGTAATATTTGGTGTATGAGTTTTTCCTTTGACAATATTTTCATAAAAAATTAAAAAAAAAAAAAAAAAAAAAAAAAACTCTCAATGTTCGTTCAATGCATAATACCTACACATCAACCCAAAACCTCTAACTTCCCCTGATCAAGATAAATCACCAAGATTCAATTTGTAACAATCCTCACAAATGGAATGTCCAATTCTATTACCGAATGTAGAACTATCCAAAGTTTAAGACTACAAAAGTTATGCACTAAGATCTTGTATGATAACTCTTTACTCACACTATAGACCATATTCAATGTAATTCAATAGCCTTTTACATGCAAAATAAACATATATCAATATTAAGCATGTAAAATATCATGTCTTATACTCAAAAATAGATCAGTGAATAATAACTTTATTCTTAATAAACTTATATGTCAATAGTATATTTGGGATTTAGGACAAAAATCCCAACATTTTCTCTTATTTTCAATCACCTCATTCCTTCTTCCATTCTATTTCGTCAATTTTACTCATAAAAAGTTTTCCAATTCAAATTATAGCTAACCCAAAAAGACAAAATGCACAAAAAATGCGGGTTTCTCTCTCTCTCTCTCTCTCTATGTGAATGAGTAATTCTAGAAGGAGGACGTCCTCCTAAATGTCATGTGGCTTTTAAAATTACCATTGGATCAAAATCTAATAATAATAATTTCAAATTCAATGGTAATTTTGAAAGCCATATGACATTTGGGATGACATAAGGAGAATGCCCTCCTTATAACATTACTTGATGTGACTTTTAAAATTAAAATTGAATCAAAATTCAAAAGTGATCTATTATACATTTTGTGGTGTTTTTAAATGCCACATCAATTTTGAGAAGATTCAAGAAGAACATGGGTCCTCCTTACAGTATTACTCGTTCGGAAGACAAACCCCAAACCTCATATCCATTCTAAACCAGATCCAATCCAAAATCCAAAAAAATGTTTGAAGATACTAGAGATCTATAATGATCAAAGGACAACAAGAATAAGATTTAAAACCAAAAACCATTTATACAAATCATTTAAGAACAATCTAAAAATACCACTACCAAATTTTGACAGGAATCTGACCTTAAACTATATGAAATTATATGATTTATCAAGTTCAAACATGCAGCGGCTTGGTGTCATCGCCATAGTAAGAAATCAGAGCAGCCAGTAACCTGATCCTGCATATGCACAGTGAAAGAACTGCTCTCGCAATAACAGTCGCACATTCATTAAATACTCATCCCATGGTATCATGCCCTCCTAAGCCATTTGTCCAGTGTTATGAACCTAAAATTCTATAACATGTAGAAGACATTGACATAACTTGCATTAGTTTATCTTAGGGTAATCTTAATTTAATTAAATAAAGATATTTACAGTTATCTAAGTCAAAATTTTTTAATTATTTGTAGAACTATTGTATAGAAGTAATTTAGTACTTGGTTTCTCCAAGTTAGAGTTAGAGTTAGAGTTATCTCCAAGTAGTTTATTTGTATTAGGAGTTTATCTTAGGGTAGATGTAGGAGTTCATCTCCTATTCTATATTTTTGTAATTCTCTTATTTATATGCATGGGTGATTAATAAAAAGTAAGCATAATTAATCACAAACCTTGTATTTGAAAAGGTTTAGGTTCCATCAGAATCTAAAAGGTCTAGGTTTCTTCAGAATTTAAGGCATAGAACCTATCAATTTATCATGTTCCGTATTTGATAAATCATTCACGTAACAATTTGGTATCAGAGCTAATTTATTGTTCAATGGCGAATTCAAGAGTAGATTGGCTTAAGCAGCAATTTGTTAGTGTCGTGGCTATGTTTGAAGGCTTTATCAAGAAATCAGATGACGGATGGAAATAATGGAGAAAAAACTCTATAGTCTTCTCTCAAATAAGTTGTTGGATGAACAAAAAAATGGAGTCTCATGCCCTCATAAACCACAAACAGTGTCAAACCCAACGCCATCACAAGCAAAGGCACCTGAACAGCCACTCCACCACGTAGAAAATTTAGTAGCACAAAACATACCACACCACTGCGTTGTTAAGGCCACACCAACATCTGCATCCAAGTTTGAACAAAATAGTTTGCACCATCAACGCGGGTCACGAAGAGAATTGTTATTTGAGAAGACCCACAAGATGCATCATGTTCCACACCAGTTTTTTGCACATATCATTACACTTGCGGACAAAACACGGAGAAGATGGACATCCAACCACGACAGAACCTGAAGCAGCTTTTTGAGGAGGAAGTGAACCCACCTTCAAGACGTCTGCCTAGGAAGTGAATGAAAAAGAGGATTTTTCGATTTTGCCCTTGAGGACAAGGACAAGGACAAGGACAATTCTAAGGGGAAATGAATGTTATGAACGTAAAATTCTACAACATGTAGAAGACATTGACATAACTTGCATTAGTTTATCTTAGAGTAATCGTTGTTTAATTAAATAAAGATAGTTCTAGTTATTTATCTAAATTAGAGTCTTTTAATTATTTGTAGCACTATGGTGTAGAAGTCATTTAGTAGTAGGTTTCTCAAAGTTAGAGTTGGAGTTATCTCCAAATAATTTATTTGTATTAAGAGTTTATCTTAGGGTCGAGCTAGGAGGTCATCTTCCATTCTATGTTTTTATAATTCTCTTATTTATATGCGAGAGTGATTAATAAAAAGTACGAAGAATTAATCACAAATCTTATGTTTGAAAAAAGTTTAGGTTCCCTCAAAATCTAAGGTCTAGGTTTCCACAGAACCTATCAATTTATTCCGTTCCGTGTTTGATAAATCATTCACATAACATCCGGCGAGTAAACCATGTCCTTGGTGGCAAAATTGGAGGTATGCACTCGAGCACTACTTAAAGAGAGAGAGAGAGAGAGAGAGAGAGAGAGAGATATTTTGGATTTCGTTCGGATCTAGGGTTCTGGGTTTGATTTCCAAACCCTTCTTCTTGAAAAGAGAGAAATGAGGAGCTTGAGGTTTTTTCCTCTCTAGCCACTACCCATAACCATTGCAGCGAAGAGATTTTTTATTTTTGGGCTTATTTTTTTGTGCTAACTTTTGGTCGAACATACTAAAGTTAGTGTTTTGATGTGATATAAAGGTGAAAACAGACAAAATAAAAACCTTGAAAACTAAATGAAAACGGACAAACACACGGGGGGTTTCGTTTGATAATTTCCCTTTTAGGTTATCACAATATGATATGGAACAAGTAATAGTATGACAAAAATTGAAACATTTGTTTAAGATCATAGCATTTACCCTTTGAATCATATACTATGCCTAACAAAAAAATGGTGGTGTATTGGCATGTTGGTATAAGATCATACTCAAGCTTCACATATATAGATCTAGATATGTATTAGACGAAGAGAACACTCACACTTTGAATAGAAAAACATCTCCTTGCCGCATAAATTATGGATTTGTTGAGCTGAGATTAGTGGTTGGAAGCTGCTCCTCTCTTATATGAATATGAGCTTTTTGTGCCTGTTAATGATGGTTTTACCACAAAAATCTTTCTTTGCATTTTTGACAAAGCACCAAATGAAATGCTCTCAGAGTATCGTTCATCAACCCTACCTCTTTTTCCCATTCACATTTGACGGTGATGATAGTTAATATCAATGTCTGAACCACAGTTCCGCCAATCATTCCACACCAGATGCCCTGCTCATTCAATTATGCACAAGTAAAACCAAGAAATTATACAGCAAGAAATGCATCATTTGATAGAAGCAATGATGAATATGCTGTCTTCATAACTTTGCAGTTTAACTTATTTTCATTTGCAGAATGGTCAATATTAGCCTTCTATTCTTGACGACATGCAAGATTCAGGAACTCAAAAGTGTGGTTCTATTTACCATATCAGAAGTATCCTACATGCTGAACTATTGGTAACAATGTAACAGACATACCGTAATTCCGAAAGGCAGGAACCAGCCCAAGAAAACCCCAAGAGGGACCCCAACTATGTAGTAGCTACCTAAGTTTACAAAAGCCACCACTGCTTGCCAACCAGATCCAACAGCTACCCCTGCAAAGCAACACATGGCACCGAATCATAACACGACTTGCATTTGCAATTGCCAGAACACAGCGCTTATTCAGTATCTCACCAGAAAGAACTGGTTGAATGCAATTTAGAAGAATAGTGAATGCCAACAAGACTGCTAATTTATTGACCATTGCAATAACAGAAGTTGTGGAGGTAAAGATCATCGCAAGCTTCTCATGGAAGGCTATGGTTATTGACCAAAACAGAAGTCCGACAACCAAGGAGGTCAACACTGAGATTTTGGTTGCAAACTTTGCACCTTTTGCATTGCCTGCACCAAGCTCGTTTGCTACACGTACGCTGAGTTAAGATAACATAACTTGGTTAAATATGAAAATAAGTGAAAAAAGATGCTTTTCCTTTTCATTGGCAGTGCTTAGTGAGAATATGATGGGTTGTTTTCTAGATAGACTAACATGAATCCAGAAGATTAGGTGCTGCAAAAAGATATAAAAAAGAGGTTTTAGTATTATTCGACTGTTTGTCATTTGTAGTTTCACCTCATACATGTTTACCAACTCCAAGTGTGGATTCTAGCTAAACTAACTAAAGACGTAACCACAGATATAACTGACATTAAATAATTCTCCAATATAGACGTTTTTTTTTGAAACAGAAACAATGTGTACCAAATAATCAAGACAAAATTTATAATTTACATTTGGACTTTAAAACACCAAGAGAGCCATGAAAAAGAAATTGCTAAACTGAATGTTAAGTCACAACAAAAAAGAAAGCCATGGTTGTTAGACAGATAAAATAGGATGACTGTTCACCATCATGGTTGGAGGTGCTAATCTATCATTCGATTAGAAACATTCTGAAAAATTGAGGTCATCACCAAAGGTTATACTCCCTCCATCCTGAATAGATGTGATGCTTTCAGTTTTGGAGTTATCTAAAATAAATGATACTTCAAAATGAAAGCAAATATTTATCACCATATTTTACCTCATATTACCCTCAAACTTGAACCCACCTTTTTTCAAATTTCAATTCACCTTTCTTGCCCACCTAAGGGTATTTTAGGAAATTTCTTATGTTTATTTTGTTTTATTAAAACACGTGTCATTTGCAAACTTTAATCTATTTTAGGATAGAGGGAGTAGTGAAGTAATTTTTTTGGTAGGGTTATATCGAAAATGAATTTCAAACCCTCAAATATACTCCAGCAAAAGAGAAAAGCATTCAACCATGAAATTGGAAATCAATCCATTTCAACCCATGACCATCTGATCATTAGGCAGCTTTTCAATTTCCTAATGTATATCCATACAAAAACTGCAAGAATTAGGAATTCACTCCAGCTCAGCTAAACTAAATTTCTCGACCAAAATGCTCATACTCCAGGTCTGTAATTGAAAACAGATTTGAAGTGAAGAAAATATACAAGTAAATGAAGAGAGAGTAACGACAATATTTGACAATTGCATTCTATTGATTTACTACGACAAAATGGCTGACACTCACAGAATGAAATGCCATAGGCTATAGCTTGCATGACTCCTATACATGCTCTCTCTTGAAACTCTCTTTCAAAAACCTTGAACCTTAACCCACGCTTTAAAGCCAAAAGGCCCATAAAATCAGAAACATTTTTAGATTAGATGGTATTCTATCATTGCAGGGCAGTCACGGTAGAAGGACTGCCTTTATTTTATTTCACGCGCTTGAAAAAGAGAAAACTTAACAGTGAAGGTAATCGATTAGAACTCTATTTTCGAGGGAATGGGATAGTATTGTGCAAGTAAAACCATAAAGATTCTGACATATAGGAACCCTTAATCTATATTTCTTGAACCTCAAATCTTGCTTCTCTACTTACAAAAAAAAAAAAACTTGCTTCTCATTTCTTATCCACCGTTTCACTATTTTAATTGAAATCATATACATGTTTTACCATGCCTATTATGTTTTGCTATTGGAGAAAGGGGAAGAGAGACTTACAACCAGTAACATACCCAGTTGCAGCCAGAAATCCAAGAGGAATCATAGATTCCCAGCCAAAGATAGTCATGCTGCCAAACAGAGAGAAATTTAGAAAAACGACGAAGCGGAAAGGAGCAAATAGAATACAAAGAAGAAGCTCAAGACATACGGTGTAGGAATTTGGAACTAACCAGATGGAAAGTGCATCAACTGCAACCTCAGTTTTGTTTAAATACCCAGACACTATAATCAATACCCTGTAATAGAAATTCTCCAACCTACATACCCAAACACATTCAAAATGATATCCAGCATATGAGAGAGAGAGAGAGAGAGAGAGAGAGAGTGGAAACACATACGCGAGCATAACCCCAGAAGCCACAGAGAGCTTAGAAAACTCCCAGAGCCCAGCAAACGCTTGAGCTGAAAACCCAGTCCACGAATGAGGACACCCACCAAAAACAGCGTACCCATAAAGTCCAAAAACGGACAGCCACCACGAGAAATCAAGAGTGAGAGCAGCCCCAACAATCCCCACCCCCAGCTTATAAACAAAAAACCAACTCACAAACACGTGGACTGCAAGAGCTCCCACTGAGATCCAAGCAATAACCGCAGTCTTCAGCTGGCTTTGCAAGAACCTCTGCAATGTGAACTGAAATGGGAAGCTCAGGTGCATCGGGATCAGCCACAATGCCACCACACCCGACTGCTCCGCCAAAGCATTGGACTGGCCGAGAAGCTTTAGTATGGGCGAAGCAAAAACGAACATGGGCAATAACAGAACCGAAAAAAGAAACAGAACAATCCAAGAACGTTGCAGGTAAATGCCCAACATGTGGTACTGTTTGGCTCCGAAAGCTTGGCCACAGAGCGTCTCGAGCGCGCTCGCCATGCCCAGCTACACCACCCAATACCCATCTCACAAAGAATGAAAATGCAGACCAACAAAGAAAAACAAAAGAAATAATAAGATGGGAGGGAAATGGTAACGAACCAAGAAACCAAAAGTGATGGCGATGATGACGGTGGAGGAGATGGAGATGGCAGCGAGGTCGAGGTCACTTAGGTGGCCGGCGAATGCCTGGGTTATGACAGTCATGGAGAACATGGCGAGCCTACTCAAGATGGAGGGCCCCGCAATTACCCACATCTTCTTCGACTCCAACAACGTTTGTCTCACCACACTCCCTGCATTCTCTTCTTCATGACGATCTTGCTCTTGTTGTTGTTGTTCGGCGCCTGACACTAACAGAGGATCTTCTTCTTCTTGTCTGATGCCCATTTGTTGCCTTTGCTCGTGCCTCTAATGCCAAGCTTTGGAGGTCCACGGTGAACTGATCCGAAGAGGAGGCTTGCATTTGTTCTTTAAAAAAAAAAAAAAAAAAAAAAAAAAAAAAGTCTTTTTCTAATGTGGGTCTAAGTCTCTAAGATAATCAATCGAGTGGGTGTGAGGGGTTATTGCTTTCCTCGGGCCCGATACCTGGAGAGGTAATTATCAGGAATAATTAATCCTTGCCATCCCATATATATATAGAGGTGTAAGATGATTTCAGCTGCTTTGTGTACTCAGTTCGGTTCGATTCGATTAAGTTAAATTTTTTTCAGTTTTGTTTTGTATAATAAATGAGTTGTTTATGAACACAATAATATATTCGAATATTAAACAAGACATATTCGTATAAACTTGACTCGACTCGAATAAATTTGTATAAACTCATATAACTTTATTTTTACGAATTTTTTTAGTATTATTTTAATTTTATAATAAGAACATATTAAGTAAAAGGGAATTATATTCATAATATGATGAATATAACTTGAATTAATGTTGTTGTGAGTTTAGTTTTAGAGATTTGTGTGTACATAAGTATGCTTAGGACTTAGGAGTATGTATGAATGTGTTTGTGCGCGCACACGTGTTTGTGTTTATGCATAATGAATTTATAAACATACATATAAACTCGATAATAAATTATTTAAAATTTAAGTTAATTTATTTAATTAACTCAAATGGTAAAATTTTAACAATAACTAATTAACTGATGAATAGTATGGATTTACGAAAAGATAAACAATCATTATATTTACTTTATATAAGAAATGAATAAGATAATTGAAAAGCTTGTGATGAATTCGAGCTCGACTCGTGTTCGAAATAAAATTAAATGAGTCAAGCTTGAACATTCAATTCTTTGTTCGACTCTGCCTAAATACATGTACCCACTCCTTTAAGGTAAGGTGACTATATGTACTTACTCCTGTCAGATAAATTTGGAATCCATACCTCGCACCTCTCGCGCATAGACCGGTTGAATCGCGAGTTTAGCCCGAAGAGATAGCCAGTGAATTTTGAATCTAAAACCATAAAGAACACTCAAAATCCGAGGCTTCCACAACTGAGCTAAACCCTTTGGGTTTCATGATTCATGGGCTGTCCTGGCTTTAGGCCGGCGTAATGATTCTAAACAAATTAATTTGGGCCGAGCTTGGTTGACACTTATTACTCACATTTCTAGCGTAGCTCCATGTAGCTCTAGTTTATGGAATGAATTTGGAGTTTTTTTTTTTGAAATAATATCTATCTTTATTGAATAAAATTCAATTACCTAAGGTACAAAAGCTCCTTAAAAATAATACCACATAAATTATTTAAAATTTCTTCAACTCAAACTCTATCTATGACACACAAAATAATATATTGGGCTATAGTATGAATGGTTGTATTTACATTCATCTTGACATGTTCGATTTTTCATGATCTCAACTGACTCAACTCAAATTTAATTCCATCCAAAATATGTCTAAATTTGCTCCAAGTCTTCTCCGCATTTACAATATGGAGGGTATCCCCTTCCAAAATTATACCAGAGAAACCTATCTCTCAGCACAACTTTACGGCATGTGAAGCTACCAAAGCTTTAGCGACAACAGGTTCTACTAAGAAATTATGTGGTACTTCTTGCAGCTAAGACTACTTCCTCATAATCCTGGACAACAATACCAAGTACAATAAGTTCATTCGTAATATCTATAGCTACATCCCAATTTACTTTATACATATTTTTGGTAAGCCTGTCATGTCATGGGAGGGCCTCTATGAGTAGTGCTTTTGGTAGCTAGATCGGTTGTTGTCGCCCTCCTAAAATCACCGATCGACATGTTCGCTTAACGGAACAGTTGTTGAGGAGGAGTAAACTCCCCTCCATGGACCACTCAATTTCTACGGAACCAAATTTTTCGAGCCACAACCATCATGAGCTCAAGATCCGACACGTCATAGTGCTCCATAAGGGTTTAAAAAAGATGAAAAGAAAAAAAAAAATTGTGGCCCCAATCCAAACCTTTTTGGATTTTTTGGGTCCACATCTCTAGACATCTTGAGCCTAGAGCTTCCACTTCGCTAGATGGCTTCAATCTCCTTCTCCATAATTTGGATTAAGGCATGAGGGTCTTTAAGCATTTCTTGTGAATTAGCTAAATTTTAGCTACTATTTTAGCTGGTCATTTTCTAAAAGTATACTATATTAAATTTTCTAAATATTTTTTTATTTTATTTTATTAAAAATATTCTATTATAATATTTTTAAAATTCATCCAAAAAATCAAAAGTTCTTCGCAAGATATATGATCAATCAAATTTCATAATAATACAACTGAGCTTCAATATTTAAGCCGGACCCTTGTGAAAATTCCTTTAATTTTCCATTACGAAATAAAATCAAGATTAAGTAGCCTAACCAACCACTCAATCGTAGCTGACCAGATGATTCCACAAGCTTCCATAAAATCCACCATCCTCTCTCAGATGATGCAATCTGTCACTAAAACAAACGGAGATCTTGAAGAGGAGGGTTTGGTTTTGGGAGGAGTAGGACCTTGCAATTACGACAGACACGACGTCGTATTTGGAGGAGATGTGCTCCGGTTGTTATTGATGGATTGAGTCCCACCAGAGCTTCCATTGGAGGGACCGATTGAGAGGTACGGTGTAGATCTGTTCCCTTCTCTTCTCTTCTCTTCTTTCGCTTTAATTCTTCGTTTAATTAGATCTCATTTTACCAAATGCTTAAGCGTATAACTCCAACGGCGCCACCGGATAAACCCTCCTGTCCTTGACAATCTTCCCAAGGGAGAGAGAAGGCTTCTGGTGGTGGCCGGCGCGAAAGAGAGTACAAAAGACGTCAAGCATGAGCGGGTCACGACAAGAGGAGTAAAATGACTTTTAAGTCACAGGGTGACCCATCACGTGTCTGACCCGGATTGACCAACGGCGGGTTACCCACCAGACCCACTTCCGTGGGTCACAAGGTGACCTACGAGTCCAAGACCTAGACCTTTTTTTTTTTTTTTTTTTTTTTTTAGTTTTATTAAATTAGAAAAAACAAAAAAAAAATGGCATTTTTATAATTTTTACAAATTCGTTAGGATTTAACGTTAAATCCTTTAAAATTACAAATTAGTCTTTTTGTATTTTTAAAAAATACCATCTTACCTACAATTCGAAAAAGTAGATTTTCTACGTTTTCAAATCGTAATTTTTAAAAATATAATTCTCAAACTATTTATGTTATGAGAATTGATTTAAAATCGCATTTATTATCTATGAAATCACAATTTCAAGCGCACCCTTAGAAGTTTGATGAGTGAAATTAACAGTTTTTTAACTTTGGATAAATAGTTTCAAATCGAGTGAAATATCATGGAGTTTTATAAAGTTTTCACTATAAAATTCTTAAATAAGAAATGATGAAAGTTTTGGAGAGGCATCCGACAAAAGCTAAATTGCAAAGGAAGCATAGAGCTTGATGAGCTTTTTATTTTTATTTATTTTTTTCATTTTCATTTTATGAAAATGTGAAAATTTGGCTAAAAGTAAGATTTGTTCGAGTTTACTAGGAATGCTCTTATAGAGCTTAGCCATTCTCATGGGGAAAAAGGAATAGGTTCTATAAGAGCTCTTTCAATTTCATGCGATTCAAATAAGTAATTGTAGGGAATCGGATCGCTGGATTCTATGGATTGGCCAATCTCGGCTTGAAATTAAATATATTTTGTTTTCCAATAAAAAAATTATTATATTTGCCATATACAAATTGGTTTTGTTTTTGACACATGGGTTGGACGATCTGGTATTTTTCCAATTCTAATTCCATATATAGTAACCTCGAGGGGAGAAATTGCATAATTAGTGACCAGGATTATATTATTTTCTGGATTTAAGATCCTTTAGATTTTCTAATGTAATTCTATTGTATAGTTCTTACAATATGTTTTATTATTTTTAAGTCGAATAGGTTAGATTTAATCACTTTTAGTATTTATCATATGTAATATGCATTAGATTAAGGAAAGATTAATAATTTTTAAAATTGTAATCTTAAAGTAGAAAAATGTGAACCTTTTAATTTAAAAATAATAGTTTAAATTTTAAAGTGTTTATGAACCATAAACATGTAGCCCTATTCCTAAATTTTTCGTATAATTTATAATTACCTAAAAAAACTTAGAAGAGGATTTTGATCCTATTTGTAACAATACAAAAAAGAATAATGTTTAAGTGTAAACCATTAAAAAAGTCGGTTGAATTGAAATCCTCTTATGAAATTCATTCCATGCCCTAGATCCGAGGATAGGAGGCACGATCACTTGTAACATTGTAAGGGAGACATAATAACAAAAGCAACAAAAAGTAGGAGTGTGCGAAACCCGCCCAAGTCTGCAGTACCTGACCCGCCTCGCCATGCCATGTGAAGACCGGATTTCAAGTATAAAATCGTGGATCCGGGTACAAAAATAGACTGCCCGTGCAGGGCGGGTTGCAGGTATAACATTTTAAAAATCCTAGATACCCGCCCAACCTCGTCTAAAACTAAAAGACCTAAAAAAAACTACCCACTCCTAAAAAACCCCTAAACTCTCGAGTCCTGTGCCCTCAACCTCACCCCCGCAATACTCAAACTTCTTTCTTCATTTTCGTTCACCTCGTTTTGAGAAGTACTCGTTTTGTTCTTGTTGTTGTTGTTGCCATAACTCGAAACCCTTGTATTCTGCCACCTCTTCATTCTTGTACCAGAACAAGCTCTTTGGGGGAATCTCTGTTGGAGAGTTGTTGCTGCTGCTAATGATGATGTTGATCTTCTTGGCTGCTTGTTGTTCCTCTTCCTCCTCCACCGAATGAGAAAAACCTAGCCATTTTTCCTCCTCTAAGCTTGACTAGGACCTCAATTGTGACTAGTCTTGGACAGAGTAATGTTGGTCTATAAACGAAGGAATATACCCAAACTCGCTAGCAAGGGGAAAATTCAAGGCCACACTTCCGGGAAGATAGAAGTTTCTTCGACAGGTTCGAAGCCTCCTCTTGCAAGCACGGTAAATCAGATTGATGAAGTTTCTAGGCTTAAGTTGGACCTCGTCAATGAAGTTCCACCTAATAGACAATCCATATCAAAAACTCCACTCTCTCCAAAAAATTTGCAAAACCCAAATGCGAAATGGGTATTCTTCAATTCCTTTTTTTTTTTCTAGCTTCTGTACGTGAAACTTCTTTTCTTTTGCTAAAAATTCTTCTTCTGTGTACTGTATATGAGTGTTGTGTATTCCCACCCTGCTAAACCCACCCCTCCCAACCCAAGACCCAACGGATACTGCACACTGTAGTCGAGCCACGGGTTGGGTTTTTACAACCCGTAGTGTGTGGGTCCGGGTGCCAAAATGGCCAATACCCGGCCCGCCCCAGCCCGTGCCCAACCCTAACAAAAAGGAAAAAAAACTACCTCATCTTTTAACAATCATAATGAGAGCTCTATATTACTTCAAAATAACAATAACAATAACAATAACCAAAGTACTATTGCATTAATCATCAGAATGCTAGTTCTCAAAAGATATTTAAGAGTAAAAAATAAATGTTACAGAACCATAAGTTCTAAACATGGAATAAACTAAAAAAAAAAGCAAAAAAACATAAGCTTCAAAAAACTAAATAATGCTCCAAACTAAACCCGACCCTCATGGCCTCTAATGGACACGAGCATCAATACTATCATCTGCAACCAAGTTGTAGGTAGAAGAGCGAGTCCACGACCTAGTAAGTAAGGAATAATTTATCGGTATGTGTGTAACACCTAAGATAAATAAATGTTAAAGGAAAATGAGAATTTAAGATTTAATAAATAAAATATTTGGCTAAATAAAAATTTGGTAAGATTAGATTAAGAACGATAAGGCTCGTAAGCATTTCAATAAAAAAACAGATGGTAAAGTCTTATTCTAATTTCAGGAAAAATGGTGCAGATGTGTGGCGCTCGAATCGGGTTAGGGGTGGAGGGAGGTGGGGTGGAGGGGGTCACATGCCACCCCCCCTCAACTCCCAAATATTCTTCTTACCCCTGGTTGAATTTTTACCTATGCCTCCCAAGGTTTTGATGTATTGGTTCATCTTTTTCATTCATAGGGATTAGTCAAGGATTATAAGGCTCTGTTTGGGCTTGCAATTTTAAAAAGTGCAATTTAAAACAACGATTTTAAAATATGCGATTTGAAAAAGTAATTTTTAAAAACATAGTTAAGCGTTTAGTAAAGTTACAATTTAGCTTTTAAAATTCTGTGTTTTCAAAAGAACACATTCTTACCTGGTATTTGAAGAAAAAGATTTTTTTTTTTCGTTTTTTAAATCGCAATTTTTAAAAACGTAGTTCTCAAACGATTTATGTTCTGCGATTTGGTTTAAAATCACTTATTGTCTACGAAATCGCAATCCCAAACGCATCCTAAGTTATCTTCTAATTAATTATTATTGATAATTTAATTAGCGGAAATAGGATTCATCGAATTGCATTTTGTTCTATTTAAAGAGGTTGAGCTATAATATTAATTTATGAGAAGTTCTATTTTTATCAAACAATTGTCGTTTGTAGGGAAGTTTAAGGTTCTTCGAATTACGCTAAATTACGGCTTAAGATTGCTCGAAATATCCTACCATTATTTTGTATTTTCTCGAAATCCAAATCTGTTATGTGGGCAAGTAACAAGCTACTTTTTCTTTTTTGGTTATGACCATTTTTATAGAAAATATGAACAAAGTAATGATAAGACTACTTTCTTTCTTTCTTTCTTATTTTTTAAATAATTGGCAAGATTTGAATGTAATTTCCCAATTTCACACAACTCTACCTAGCCCCGTTATCACTTAAGGCCCGAAGGTAACCGGAAAGAACAAAGTCTTAAAAGTTAGAGCAGCCATTGCTAAAGCCACGAATGTTAAGGATCTTGCAGAGTAAAAAGGATAGAAAAGATGAATATAGACTTAGGATGGACAAATGTGGAATGGAACTCTCTTGTTGATTTCATTTTTTATACGATAATTTAAAGCACAATGAGATGATATCTTCCCATTTCTAATTTAAATTTTAAAGTCGTGTAATTTATTTTTGGATGCATATATTGATGACTTTTATGATTACTAAATTATGCTCAAAATAGCAATATTTTCCACTAGTATTTTGGTATTTGTTCATTAATGAGGATAAAGATCTGATTAACCTATCTCCACTATCCAGCCCTTCTTATCCTCAATTAGACCCTTTTTTATTGCTTCAAGGGTCGAGTACAGTTCCTGAGCCACAGTCTGAGCACCCGTTTTAAATTCCATCCTGCGCATATAAAAAAAGTTGAATAAGTTAGAAACTGGCTGGGAGTATTTCACAAATTAACTCTGCAACAATTAGGAGTAGTGCTTTCATATGGCTGATGATCAGAGAGAGCCATATAGGGTTTAATTGAGCTAAATCATTTATTCCATAATGCTCCCTTTTATTCTATCGCAGCTAGACATGATCGGATTCGTTTGGTAAAAGGTTTTAGAGGGTGACTTTTGCTTTTTGGTTGCGAGTGTTTTATGTATTGAGTTGTTTGTTAATGCTTATGCTTTTGTGCTAAAAAGAAAAAAGTTGTCCTATAAAGTGTTGCCGAAATAGGTCGATATAATCAACGGTTACCTTTTACCCTGATATGTAATGCTACCTACAGGAGCCACACCGACAGCGGTTCCCGTGCAGAAAACTTCATCAGCATGGATCAATTCGTCAACCATAATAACACCTTCCTCAACCTGATCCAAATTACAGACCTTGTCAGAAGGTAACCAGGGGATAAGTTGTATAGTTCTAATTTGATTACAATAGACAACACAAGAGCTATGTGGATTTTTGAAGAAGAAAGAGGTACTCATTGATTAGGTTTCTTGTTGACTAAATGAATTCTGTAGAATTAGGAGCTACCAAATCCTGATCATTCAATTCACAAAGTGAAATACATCACCAACTGTAAACAATATGGTTTAGTAGAAAATGGAATGGATTTCATAACAAAGACTAAAGAGTAATTTGACAACAAACAATAAGAGAAAAGCAAAAACAGTTAGTCCTACACTCAAGTATATAAGCATTACATGTAGACAAGGGGCCTTCAAATTTTTAATGGAAGCCCTTCTAAGTTGGATGTATTACTTCAAAGCTTAATTAAGAAATCAGGTTGAAGCTGTCATTTAGTGGTACAATAAAATCACCTGGTAACCATGATCACGAGCAATGTCGATGATGCTTTTACGGGTGATTCCTGCGAGAATGGTACCATTTGTTGCAGGAGTTGAAATGGAATTGCCCTAAAAAAGTGGAATATACATACATAATGCATATGGCCAGCCGATTATAAATAATAGAAAGGGAGTAATATGGTTTAAGATTCTACAAAGTTCAATGGAGCATATCCTTAACAAGTTTCAAGTATTAAATCAGAAACCCATCAGGTTGCAGAATTAGGGCACAGTCTATGATGCCTCAGTGATAAGTTTTCATCAACAGATTATTTGTATCTTTGTGGTTAATTAGGTTAGGTATTCTTATCCTATCTCGAGCTTCATTACTTGAAAATTCTATGTGATATTCACCAATCAGTTTAATTCTCACTTATCTGTGATCCTTGCAAATTAGAACATCCAAGACTTATGTAGTAAGTTGTACACAAAGAACCCTTGCATCCTTTGATTGTTTTGATATGGTCATCACAAAATGCTTTTCTCTTTCCTTACATTCAGTCAAGGCAAATAGCAATAACATGGTAACATGTTAGGTTAAATTTAATAATTAAAATAAATACTTGGTTTAAGAAATACCTTCACAACAAAGATGTTACAAGAAGAGACCTCCTCGAGACTTTTCTTTTTCATTGAATCTAGGTACAAGACATCAGAAAATCCTCTGTTCTTTGCTCTAGTCAATGCTTTCAAACCCTAGATATAAAATGCAATAATATGTTATACCTTAACACAGTAAAAGCATAATTGCAAAAAGAAACATTATAGAAATGAATCCCTTACTGGGGCATAGTTGGTAATTGCTTTGACACCTCCAGTTCCACCAAGAGAAGCACGATCAAACTCATCCTCAACATACAAGTTCAAGGGTGCCAAACCCTCCTGTTTATAAACAAAGGGCATTTGAATTACAATCACTGATAGGAAAGGATGTAAGCTTTCATAGGAAAAAAAAAAAAAGAATATCTCCTCACCTTGAAGTAGTTGCCAACAGGGGAAACATATATGAGGAATGTGTATTCAGGTGCTGCACCCAAACCCAATATTTGACCACTTCCTATAATCAGAGGCCTAATGTATAGAGACCCTTTCCCTGGAGGAGGAACCTGTGCTCATAATCATAGCCATAGATATAGAAAAGCCATGAAAACAAGTAACCCAGAAAACATATAAGCTTCCAATGAAAGCTTTCAAGCTAGGAAGAGGATTACCCAACGTTTGTTGGCTAGGACAGTTTGCTTCAGAGAATTTATAAATTGATCAATGGAGGGTGATGGCATGCACATTCTCTCAGCACTAATTTTCAAGCGAATTGCATTCTGGTCTGGACGGAACAGAAGAAGGCGCCCATCTTCCTTCATATATGCTTTTGTACCTTCATACACCCCCTGATAAGATTTTTGACATGATTATAAGTTTCTTGCAGGCTTTACAAGTGAAGGCTAAACTGAACTGAATATTTTTCCCTTATAGGATGGCAAACATTTGAATTACTTGTGCTTTCCTTTTTTCTCCATGTCTCATTTGATAAGTAGGTAGTTTTGAATATTAAAACAAAGATCAACTGCAACTTACCTGCCCATAATTTAGAACTCCGGCAGCAGGGCTTAGTTCAATGTTTCCAAAATCACTAAGTTGGCCTTGTTCAAAATTCTCTCCTTTAGAACACTTCATAATGTACATGTAATCAGTTGGCACCAAACCAAATCCGAGATTATCCCAGTCCACATTAGCGTACTCTGCATCTCTGAAATTGCCAATGCTCAATAAGAAAAGCGAAGAACAAAAAAAGCAAGCAAAATAGAAGAACATTTCAAAGAACAGAAAAAGAAGAAAACATCAAAATATCATAACAAAGGTTAACACTATGCTTATGACCCGATATTCAAAAGTTCTGATTGGTATAACGCAGTTACCGGTTAGTAGATACGCACACTTGTTGCGGGGAAGACGAAGCCTGAGATGCAAGTCCATAGTAACCTCCAATCTGCAAAGTGCCCAAAGAACATATGAGTTCACTGTTAACCACCAAAAGATTCAATTGCTGTTTGATAATGGTAAGAAGACAGAGCAGCAACATCACTCAAATAAGGAGTTTGAGATAAACTAATCAACAACTCATTCAAACACACTGGTTAAATCCCACTGAAAGACCAACCTGTGAAGACACTTCCTCAACAACAGATGTTTTCAGATAAGGATAAGCGGATGAAATTCAAATGGAGTTTGATTTAATAGATAGGATGACTTTGATTGTAGAGATTGGATTTTCCGTCTTCTATTTTGATCATGAACATGTGGTTGAAACCGAAACACTTCCCAAAATCTATTTTTAGAAATCACTAAGCAATGGGTAGCTCAACTTGCTGCTGTGGGAAAACCAATTGAGATGATCTTATTTCTTATGTTTGAAAATTCAAAAAATTGGTTCACTTGCCTTACATTCTCCTCATTCGAAACTCCATCTGAAACAAGTTTTACATTGTCCTCAAGCTATTGCTAATATGTTATCCATCAACCAATTTTGTGATATGATCATAATTATTTGATATTTCTCGTGTCGTGCTAGAGTCCAATAAGGAGTATTTCTTTGTAGATTTTATAGTCCAATAAATAGTTAGATTCCTTCTTCATTAGATTTATCCTGATCCTAGAAGTCAAGACCTAATTAGTCTATTATGTAAATCGTAATGTATTGTTTCTCTATTTAAAGAGGAACTATCAATAAGAAAAAGTATGAGTTGATTATTATTTTAGAATATAGTTACTGTGTTTTAGAGGTCAAGGCTCTTTTGAAATAGCGTTCCCATCATTTTGCATCGACAATATTTATTTATTTTATTTTTTACACGCTAGTTCTCATTATTTTGTGAAGGACAATCAAACATGAGTGACATTGTTTGAAGGTCAGAGTGAAGGGGGACTCTACCCTATTCATTTTCAACGAAATTCTCTCAATAAATGTTGTGTCATTGCTGCCTTATTAGGATTCGAAGCTTTTGCCCAAACTTAATGCTCCAGAATGGATCATCCTTCTCATACCATTGTGTGATGGTTTTTGCATAATCATTCTGTTCCTGTTAGTGGGTCTCTTCATAAAGAGGAAGTTTGGTAGCCATGCCAACCGGGCAAGAGCAAGAAACTTCATTTAGAGTGTCTTTGAGTCCTCTGGAACTTATTCACACTGATGTCTTTTAAGTGGGTGTTGATCGATATTATGTTTTGTTCATTGATGATTTCTCTCTGTTTTTATGGTTGTACCCTCAGCACAATAAATATGAAGTTTATGTTTGTTTTGTCAAATTTAAAAATTTAGTTCAAATTCAATTTACTTGTCGTATTAAGAATCTTCAATCCGATTGATGGGGCAAATATAAAGGAGTTCATAGGTGTTAAATTTGATATGAAGGATAAACATGTATTACTGCTTTCTCATAAAACAAATCTATAAATAAAATGGCATATGCACCAACTCTTGCATAAAACTTTGAGTACATAAAACAATACTATCATAAAACTTAAAATCATTAACGCTTTGGTGTAGAATAATGCCACCAAGACGACAATTATGGTGCGGGAGAGGTGACTACCAAGGAGGGCCAAAGCGAAACCAAGATGACGGTGTAGCAGTCCCACCGCCACCTCTTTGCGATAGCGGGTTTCCAGATGCCACCCACTCACTGGTGGAAGTTGCTCGGCATCTGGCCAAAGCAATGGCCCAGATCCAATGTCCTATATTTGACGGTAGTCTGGGGCCCATGGCGGCAGGAGCTTGGATTACGGACATCCAGTGGTTGTTTGAGGTAATAAGCTACATGGATTAGTGAAGAGTCTTATGCTCTGCTTGTTTCGGCGTAAAATATTTTCTGAAAAATATGTGCTAACCAAAGATAGGTTTTCCAAGGGTGAATATAACAAGCTTGCTCCTAGGAAGATTGGATTGTTGGTGATAGTTGAACAGATAAATCTAATGACCATCAGTTGAAGCTTTTGAGTCACATCAAGATGTCCAATGTATTTAATGTCAACCATCTAGTTTCGTACATAGGTGATTCTTCTGACGAAGATGCGAATTTGAGGGAGAATTCTCTCCAACCCGAAGAGGGTGATGCTGACAAGTTTGCCAATAATTTCATCGAGAAGTTTGAGAGAGAAAGAGAGTGCGATCGATCAAAAGCATGAGATGCTGCTCAGTACTAAATTCCAAGAGCATCAATTGACGCTAGTTCGATCACTCGATGTGATGAGGTCGTTTTAGTACAAATTGCCGAGATCTTTCACTAGAGAATGTTGTTTCTTATTTTTTAAGACTATGGCCTTACTTCTATTTAAGCTCAAAAAGGACAATCTTGACGATCATATTTTGTATTTTTCAATTTTCTCAATAAAAATACTCAACGAGTAATTTTCTTAGCGGAAACTTCACTTAACTCCCCTGAATTGTTGTCCCTTTTGCAACTATCCCCTTAAACTTAAAAAACTCTCAGTTTAATCTATCAATCTTTCAAATTTTATTTTATTTTTCAATTTCATCCATCCATTAGAATTTTTCGTTAAATCCTGTCAAAATTTTCAAAATATTCTCAATTTTTTTAAGGAAAAAATTTCAAAGATTTAGACGTTGGTCAGGATTTAACAAAATTTGAAAAAATACCTACGCCTGAATTTTTATTTATTTAAAAAAATAGTATTTTGAGAATTTTAACAAGATTTAACGAAAAAAATTCCAAAAAACCGTTAAAATTGAAAAAAAAAAAAAAAGTAATTGCAAATATAATAGTAGTTCAAATAATAATATTAAGTAAAGTTTTCCCTATTTCTTATAATGCTTATATATTCAGCTTCGTTATTGGCCATGAATGTCGCACTCGTAGCTTTGCTGTCATGTAGGAAGATACCAAATACGTCATTTCAAAGCTGTAAGTGGAGTAAAGCGAAAGAAGAACGACGATAGATTGTGCCGTTTGGTTGGATGAATCAGTACTCCTCAATCCTCATGGAGACATGACATATAATATAATGATCAACTAGTACTAGTGGAATGCTTGAATCCAAAAAGCCAATTAATTAAGTTTGATAGGAATATCCTAATATATATTCCACAAAAAGCCAGCAATGGGGATATATAATCAACTAGCTACTACTCTCTATCTCAAATATTTTTATCATCAAATTTAATTAATTAGTTACCTTCGAATTATCTTCTTATGTCATTCTAAGTCTATTTAAGACTGGTGAGAATGTAAATAAAGTCATCCATCAAAATTTTACAAAAATTAAATAAATAAATAAATAACCCGATGATTATTGTATTTTTTTTTTCTTCTTTTTAAACTGCACTTAACTCTTCTAAATTGTCACCGCTTTTACAATTATCTTCCTAAACTTTAAAAACTCTCAATTTGGTGTATTCATTTTTTTTTTTTTAATTTCATCTACCCGTTAGGATTTTCGGTTAAATCCTGTCAAAATTTTTAATATCCCTATTTTTATTTTTATTTTTATTTTTAAAGATTCAGGTGTGAATATTTTTTCAAATTCTATTAATCCTGACCATAGCCTAAATCTTTGTAATTTTTTTTTCTTAAAAAATTAGGAGTATTTTGAGAATTATGATAGCTAACAAAGTGGAAAAAAAAAAAAAAGATGAAAGATTGATACACTAAATTAAGAGTTTTCTTTTATGTTTATTGAGGGTAATTACAAATGCGATAAAAGTTCAAAAGGTTAAATGAAGTTTATGATGTTTTATTAAAACGAAGCTAAATTCTCCGATAACATGTTTGTAGAGTGATGTCAACAGGATCTTCTACAATTATTTGTCTAAATTTGAGAGAATTCGGGTAGATGATTGTGAGAAACTATTTATAGGACTCACCTGACCGAATAAGTGATTGGACAGTCTAATTTTTATTTGATCAGGTGAATATCATAAATGATTTCTTACGATTATCTATTTAAATTCTCTCAAATTCAAATAAATAAATAGAGAGAATGTTAATCTTTAGCGTCTTGTACGGTACAGTACAGTAACGATGCTATTTAGCGTCATTTGTACAATAATAAGGCTATTTTAGAATTTTTTTCGTCCTTCGTACGTTTTTCAAGAAGAGCTAATTTAAATTTCTCTAAAACCAATCCAGATAAACCCGTTGCGCCTAACAAATTAATATGCTATGTTACTTCAATACGTGGTAAGTAATTAAAGGAAAGAGCTGTTAAAAATAATAATAATAAAAAAAAAAAAAAAAAACGAAGAAATATGCAGAAATTATAGTACGTGTTTGCCCATACGCAATGGGTACAGTATGTCAGGCGATTCATGCAGCTTGAGTAAAACAATTAATAAAAATAATTAAATAAATCAACCAAGAAGCTAGAAGCCAAGCAGCAAATATATATATATATATATTAATATATATCTGACTCATCATGCTGTGGTTATGTGTGTCGGATCTGGCTTGTGTGCTGTAATTTATACTACAGCACACATGCTGTAAAAAAATTGAACGGCTTAAATTTAACTAAATAATTGAAGGGTTTAGATTTGTTGCAAGATTTTGTCAACCTCTCTTCCGTTTATCACTGCTTCTCCTTCGTTTCTCCTCCGTAAAACCTCTCTCTTCCGTCCATCTTTATCAGTGAAATCTCTTTGTGTTCTCAGTTCACCACTACACGTGTTTGTTCCCTCCCTGCCGCGCCTCAATCCAAGACTTCATCAAAGGTTGAAGAGTCTCTCTCTCATAGACACAATTCTTTACCTCCTTATAACTGTCTAATGCTCCTCTGTTCTTCACTTCTGCTATGCATTTTTCAGTCTTAGCCTGAAATTTTGTGACTCATATAAAATTTTTTCAATTGGGTGCACGGTGCACCATAATTTATTTGGTGACAAACATTAATGGAGTTGAACATGGGTCACCTAATCCAATACCCACTTCTTTAAATTTCTCCGATTTTTCTCTAATAAACTCAAACAAACAGTTGCAGACCTCAAAGCTGAATTTTTTTTGAGCCATTGGATGCTCATGTCAACAGTATAAATCTCCCACAACATCGATTTGGAGAAAAGGGGTCATCGCCGCTCCGGCACTGAAAGTGACGTCAGCGACGACGGTGACTCTTTCCGAGCAAGTTAAAAGAGTGGCCTCAGGAAGGAGAGAGGGAGAGAGAGAGAGAGAGAGAGAGAGATGTATAAAAGTTGGTTGATGAAGGCAAGAACATGGTCCAAGACCATGGGAGTCACAAAATTTTGAACTTTATTCTACAAAATTCCATACCCATATGGTGGTTCTTCTGCAAAATCCAATGTTTTTTGCGTAATTTTCTCTGGGCTTTGCTGGTGAGGAAAGTGATGAACGGAAGAGAGAGATTTTACAGAGGAGAAAAGGAAGGAGAAGAAGTGATAGATGGAAGAGAGGTCGAGGAAAAATTTTAGAACAGATTGAACCCTTTAATTATTTAGTTAAATCAGAGCCATTCAATTTTTTTTTACAGCATGTGTGTTGTAGTTAAAACTACAACACACAAGCCAGATCCGTGTGTGTCAACAAGGGTCAAGGAAGGATCGTATATCTTCATTCCCATCCAAAATACGAAAGGACCATATTTTAATGCACTTACAATATTCAACAATATCTTTTGAATTTCTTTAATTGCATATGTTTAAGAACATGGGAATGACGTTTAGAATTACTCATATATCAATAAGAGCATTTTCAATAATAGTAACTAAATATTAAGTGAAAATAATAATTTTGTTTTAGCTATTACTTTTCTGTTCCACTAGAAGAAAAGAGCCCATCGGAAAACAAGACTCTGCACAATTCATTGGTAGGACCTGTGTGAATAAGATTCACTTACATGAGTTCCATCAATATTAGTGGTTGTGCACAAAATATCAGTCCCCCTTAAATAAAATAAAAATAAAAATATAGAATTTATTCGTGTGTGCTTGTTTATGTGAAGAAGAAATTAAGAAGCAACTTGATAAAAGGTTTCTTACGCAGAAAGCTAAGGCTCGATAAATTAAAGATTATATATCAAGTAAATAAGATATGAAAGACTGATATGTAAATAACCTTGGATGATGAAGAAGAAGAAGCAAGCCGAACGCTCGAACCAGGTTACAAAGCGTGCGCTTCTTTGAATCATCGTTGCTAGCTAGCTGTTCGATCAAAGATTCAGTGGCTGAAGTACGTAGTAGTAGTAGTGGGCGGAAAGTGGAGAGGGGATGAAAGAGGTGAAATATATATTAAACGAAAGAGAGGGGAGGGGAGGGGGGCCGGGGCAGAGAATTGAAGTAGTGAAAGAAATGGGGACAGTCGGACAGATGCAATGTTTGGAGAAAGGGAAAGAGCCAAAAATAGGTACAGAAGATTAATGGAGCGGGTTTTAATAATTTATACGAGGAAAAGATGCGTGTTACAGTTATATATCCATTATTACCGATCCCATAATTCAGATGGTGTATGCTGTTTTCAAGCATGTATATATATATATATATATATATATGATAATTGATAATTGTAGTGTTGTCAACTTAACGTGGCTGAAGTTATCTGTTCGATCATAATTATCCCTAACCTCAAATTATCTTCATCTCCAACTCATCTTTGTTTTAAATTTAATTTAGTTTTTATTTTAATTAATACAACTTGATGATAGTTTAAGGCTTCATTTGTTTTTACGTAAAATATTCTTCGATGTTTGGTGTGACCGAAAATAATAGTCAAACCGGAAATACTTTCGATTTTGACCGAAAGCTTGTTTAGTTTTGTAAAATGATTTCCATTTTTAAATCTCGTAAATCATTTTTGAGTTTGAGTTTCTCATTCTCAAACTACCGAGCCACTCCCGGGCAACCATTGAACCACCCCCGGACCACACTATACCACCACTGAACCACCGCTAAGCTAGTATTGGGCCATCGTTGG
>JAJPGS010000416.1:5000-63234 GCA_028654335.1 Alnus rubra | reverse complement strand
CACAGCTTGGCTGTACCGTGCCCTTTTCCTTCTTCGAAACCAGTCACAAGCCCGTCTTTTCTTCCCTCTTGCACCCGAAAGCAGAGCAACACCCAGAGATGGAGTGTTGCGGCAGAGCCCAAAGAAATGGTTATGTGGTTTGCATCGTGACTGGCGGTTTTGATGGATTTTTGGGTGGGGTTTTGGTGGTGATGGTTTGATCAATGGTGGTGAGGCTTTATGTGGATTGAGGGGCTGTGGGTATTGGGCGAAGGTGAGGCTAATATGTGGTTTGTGGCGGGTTTGAGGCTTGCAATGGTGGGGGTGGCTGGACTTGAAAGCTTTTGGGTGGTGTTTGTGCCGATGATGGGGTTGGTCCTCCTTTTGAGAGGAGATGGGTTCTGGGTCCTTGCATGGTGGTGGGAATGTGGTTTTGGGCAGTGATTGTACTGCCGGGTCGATTTGTGGGTTTAGGCAGTGGGTGTGCTGAGGGTTGGTTTTTGGTGTGGCTGTGGTTTTGGTGAGTTGCTGTTCGGGTAGGTTTGCTAAGGTGAGGGGGATGGTGGGGTTTCTTTTGGCCAGGCTGCAGGGAATTGTTGAAGATGAGTGAGTACATAGGTTAGCATCTCATCCATATGTTTTTTGAGCCGTTCTTCTGTTGATTCCAAAGTGCTCAACAAGCGATCTAACTGTTGTTCCATCATGTCGAAACTTGGCTCTGATACCAAGATGTTACGGACCTCCGTAACGGGGATTGATGATTTGGATAGTGGTGAGCGTGGGATAGTAGGGTATTCGAGGTACCCTAGGCCTCCTAAGGTTAGGGTTATTCGAGAAACCCTAGAAAACTCCTAAACAACACACAAGAGTTGAATAATAATTTTTCTGCTTTCTTTTTATTCATTCTTTGATACCCCTATTATAGGGTTACAAGCTAAAAATGGAGACAATAAATAAATAAATATTACATAAATAATACTAAACCTAATGGGGTAATTAATTCCCTTATTTCATTCCTAATAAAAAACCTAACATAATGGGATATAAATCCTTAATCTTGGGATTCTTGCTTTATGAGCAAGACTCATTATTTTCCTAATTTATTATAAGAATAATACCATACTAATAATCCTATTATTCTCTTAAATAATAATGGCACTTATCTAATTTAAAACCTAATTCTAATTACTCTAGGTACGTAACAGTCTATCCCACCAACTCATCAAGCCAGCCATCTCATTCCACAAAACCCTCATCTCCCCATCATCATTAGGCCCATACACACCTCCAAAAGCCCACATAAAATTATCAACAGTGTTACGCAAAGAAATGGCTAGAGTATACCGACCCATGCATTCATCCACCTTCTCCACAACCCTCCTATCCCACATAATCAAAATCCCACCTGAAGCCCCACTAGCCCCCATATAACACCAATCCACATGATGGCAACCCCATAAACTTCGAACCACCTCTCTAGAAATGACTTCCATTTTTGTCTCCATCAAACACACCAAATCAACCTTCCATTCTCTAATGAGCCCTTTAATACGCAGTCTTTTAACCACATGTTTTCAAATTTGAAAGACCTACTACCTGTAGATTGTCACCACAGTCAAAGAAGGATTGAGAAATGATCTAAATAGAATCTAGGAAGTCTCCTATGGGATACACCAAGAAATTGGGCTTCCCCCGCCGAAGAGACAAGGAATCTATCAATTTTCACCAACAAGAGGTAGGTCCTTCAAGCCCTAATAAAAAATGAAGTCAGAGAACTCCATCATAGGGCATAAATGAGCTTCTCCCGGCCTTTAACTAGAGAAATGGGTAACATTAAAATCACCCACAACACACCAAGGCAAGTTCCACTAACTAAGCAAACCAACCAACTCATCCCAAAGAAGCCTTTTATCCCTATCAGAATTAGGGCCATAGACAGTTGCAAAAGCCCAGGTGGAAAGATCTTGAACGTTTCTAAAGGTGATAGCAACGTGAATTCCCACACACACTCGTCTATATTCTATACCACCCTTTTGTCCCGAATAATCAAAATACCTTAAGCCCTCTAGAACCCAAGCAACACCAGTCCACACGATGACACCTCGACAAGCTTTGCACAACACCACGAGACATGACTTCAAGCTTAGTTTCTTGAAAACATACAGTATCCACCTTCCATTCTCTTTGCAAGTTCCTCACCCTCATTCAACCCTCTCACATTCCACGAAAGTAATCTAGGCTTCATAAAAAAAAAAAAAACCTGATAGCCCTTTATCCTTGCCTTTTCCACGGCTCGAACTCTCACCTTTGGCATCATAATTGATGGAGCACTCCAATCTTCTTAGCTCCATGTTACCTATATTACCAAGTTTAGAGAGAGAAGTCAAATCCTCAAGATGATGGCACTCTTCAATAACTATCAGAAGAGCCATAAATTGCTCCTCATGACCCATACATGAGATCCCCACGATTCGGTAGATTTTTTGCACACTTTGCAAAACCCAATCTGAGGAAGTTGAGTTACCCAACACAATAGAGGGATAGGAACACGTACGAGAGCAGAGTACCTCCCCAATCCCACCATCACCCCACCCCCCCCCACCCCAATCCATCCCATCCAGGAGGCACATAGCAACTTCTTTTCCCTTCACAACGTTTTGATCTTCACCCCCCTTAGCAGCCAAAACCAATTCTGGGCTAGTCTGCACAAAGCAAGCGTTAGAGGGAAAACCTCCTTAGAGGAGACCAGACAAGGTAGACTTTCAGGCTAGCAACCAAACCCATCCGAACTCACTGCAGAGATTAGCCCAGTGGGGATAGATACCGATTCAGCCATGACACCAGTGGAAGGGTGAGGGAGGACAATGCCCCCGGAGAGGGCTGCACCGTGCCCTCAAGGTCCACCGGCAAGTTCTCTCCCATAGAGGGGAAAGAGAATAACCCAGCCACTTCACCGCGACAGTAGCCCCCAAAGAGAGTTGCGTCGAGACCACCGGCGTGCGTCCAAGCTAGGCGAGGCCCCTCCTCCTCGTCGTAAAGCCCTTACCCAAAGACGATGGGTCATTAGCACCTAGATCCACCCCAACCCTAACTTTCTTCTTCAAACCCAGTTCACCCGGGTCCTTACCAAGAAAAAGGGTCGCACACCTTATTCTTCAAAGCCCACTTGAAATTGGGCTTAATAAGGACTACTTGGGCCTTAGGACCAAGTTTTGCCTTTTCTTTCTTGGAAATTATGGCACAGCATGGGCCTTAGAGCCCTCTAGCCCAAACACCTTAAGCCCCTCAACAAACAAAACTGCTTGATCCACCTCCACTTTCAGTTTCTCCGATTGATTACTCAAGTTACTAAATAACTGAGTTAAGGCCACCACATCATTTTTATTCTCCTCACCGTTTGCAGCGCGAAAAGAGGGAAAAGACAGAGCTACAGGCAAACCTTGAGCTCCAAAATCCTTGCCCAGCGGTCTAGAGGTCCAACCATGAGCAAAGTCGTGAGGCGCGCGTTTTGGCGCCGTAGACAGCGGACCCTGCGTGATTGCGTCCTCCCCATCCTTCACAACGCCTCCAAACAAGACCTACTGCCACCTCCTGACGATGCCTCCTTAACCTTTGAGGAAGAGCCACAGAAGGCTGGCACTGCAGCACCACGGTTGTTCCCTTGCCAATCGGAAAGTCAAAGAAAGTCGTTATCTTTCTTAGTTCAGTGCCAAAACAACTCCAGCCCCACCCTTCACGTGCCTCCGGGATCACAATGAGACCTTTGCGACCACCCACCACGTACACTGCCACCTCCAAATACCGGCCTGACTTGTTGGAGCCTCTCTGAACAATGAAAGCCTTGGATCCCTCCTAAAATGATTTGATAAACTCCATTTCCTCTGGATTACGCACCAGCGCCTCCATCGTGTATTTCAGCCAAGCAACACACAACTTCCCCAAAAACGCAACACGGGAAAATCCATGACTCCTTTCCACCAAATGGAGAATAGAACCCCCTTTAGCCACTGAAAGCTCGAAAACTTTATCTTCAATGTAAAACCAACTCATAAAACCCATCTTTACTAATCAACAACTTCCCACGCGCCTACACGCGCCGCCGTGGTGGGAAAGTTCATAGACTATCATACTTATCATGAAGCATACCGCTATAAATGAAATTCTTAATTTGGTCAAAAGTCACAAACAATCTCTGTTTTGCAATTTTATGTGGATATGAATTAGGTGTGGTTATTTTCCTCTTAAGTTGAGTATAAAAGTCACAAACAATCTCTGATTTGAAATTGTTTACCATTATTGTCACTAAATGAAAAGCTACGACAGTGGAGGAGAAGAGCACTGAATATCATCACTAAGTGTTTACGAAAGTGCAACAGACATAAGAACTGTATGTCCTTCCATTTAAACTCATGGAAAACTATTATAAACTTATTTTTTAATAAATGAATTATATGAAGCTATCAAAGAGCAGAGATGATCAACGGGGAACTAGCAATGAAAGTTTATATTGCTGAAGTATTGATCTATCAGGTACAATTCATTAATGATTTCTAAGGTCAAATGTTATCTTCTCCTTTTCCAAAAGCAAAAGTTGGATTTTCACAACCTTGAATGCAATCATTCTTCAGAGAAGAGTGCCAGTTGCTGATTACAGGACATTTAATAGGAACTACCTAGAATACATGGGGATATACAACCCAAAGCTTTAACACGTATGGCTTAATCTAAAACTTACTTTCTAAACGATCTGAAGATGACAGAACCGCAATGCTTCCTTTACGATCCGAAACAACAGCAGTGTCAAGATCCATAAGGATACAATCAGCAACTAACCTCTGTGATGGTCAGAACAGATGCTCCAGTTTTTTGGAATCCTAACACACAAAAAGCAAAGCAGGCAAGTTCAGGACCATTTCAAGAATACAAGCCCTAAAGTTGATTATGCTAAAACTATAGGCAAGGAAAAGCAAATAAAAGAGAAAAATTTATACACAGTAACAGATGAACCCATCCTAGTTTTGAAATAAGGCTAATTGGTGTCAAACACAAATGACAGAGAGAAACTGCCTTTACTAATTACCTCATGGTAAGAATAGAAAAGGATACCATCACGGCAATCACCAACAGCAATTCTAGTAAAATATGAAGTTAAAGATGTTATCATAAATCGTGTCCTTCCTCCAGCAAACCTTTTCATCCTTTGAGGATTGTCACTTGGAAAACCGCATACAAAAAACTGAGAGAAAAAGACCAACGTCTTAATCAGCAGAGGATACATACATAGACCAACTGAGATAAGAAGACCGACATCTTAAACAGCAAAGGGCATATGCATACTGTAAAGTCATAAAAGCATATATACATAGCTTTTGCTGCTTGAAGACCAAAATACAGTTAGCAAAAATAATTATAATAACATAAGTAAAGAAAGAAGAGAGAGAAAGAAAGAATTATGCAACTTACACTATTACCAGCAGATGCCAAGAAGTAACGATCAAGATAAGGACATATTGCAAGGACCATTCCCTGCCATGTAGTTGAATAAGCTAAGCGCAATTGCCATGCTTCAGTCTCTTCAAGTTTGACTCCATCACAGCTAGTATCATCTGGGCTGCTGCAGAGACTGCTGCTTGATAGCTGTTCTGTGGCATACCCAACAACTTCACAAAATGGTGAAGTTCGTTGAGAAGCTGACCTGCCTTTGAACAGAATGTTATTGACCCACTATCTGAATTTTGCACGTGTTCAAAGCAGAGGACAATAAGACGGCCCTTGGTACTGCTAAAGAAAATTTCAGTTAAAATAATGTGTATGGAACTAAATATATATACATAGAAAGAAGGGCTAACTAAATTTAACCCCCCATCTAACTACCATCGTTTTTGCAATGTTCCCCCATCCTCCTGCAACTCAAAAATACAAAAATACCATTGATAAGATAAAAAATGACTTGCCATTTTTCTGAATTTTTATCTTATGGAGGGTATTTCTGTCATTTTGGGTAGCAGAATGGGACATTACAACCCCAATGGTAGATTAGGGGACATTGCAAAAATGATGGTAGTTAAAGGGAGTAAATGTAGTTTCCCCTAAAAAGAATTATCATTTCCAAACAGCTTATTCATATTCGCAAGATGCCCACCAGGAAATTTAACAATCAAACATCAAATGTTAAGCTATGGCACGTTATTGCAAAGGGAAAATTTTAGCAGTTCAATATTAAACAAAACAGAAACCTCGAACTAAAAGTATGACAAAGCTAGGACAACAAAGGTATGGGACAGATGAACACCTCTCAGCTTCACCACTGGGCATTATGGCTGGACCGGAAGACAGACTAGTCCCAACACCAGGACCTGTTCACTTCCAACCCTCACCAACTCCATGGATTTTGCTGTTTCTCCAAGTTCAAGTTTAAAAGATGATAGGACCGACCCACTAAGGGGATCCACACATATGTCGGATGAATACATATCATTGCTCAATTCAGTTCTCATTACAAGTAATAGCCTGCTTTCACTATGATATAAGACCTTCCGTGGAGTGCCTCCAAGATGAAATTTCTGCACATTCAGCCTCTTACTATGCACCATCTCCGCCTAGAGAATCACATGATCAAGATCATAAATACTAGCATATGCCACACTGACTATTACCAATATATCCAACTTTGCGAAAGGAACATCCACCAACACATAATTTAAGAGGGAAAGAAGGAAAGAAAAAGAGAAGAAACAAAAAGTCATAAATAACATCGTATCCATCATCATCAGTAAAATAAATTTCTTCATACACAATCGACTGCAACTTTTTGTTTAGATGAAATGGAATGGGACCATCAGCTGATTATCAACAACTTTTAGAATGCTTTAGGTTCCAGCATATAAAACTAAGCACCTGAACAAACAAAAAAAAAAAAAAAAAAAAATTTACCACTATAAATCAGATATTACCATTTCATGAAATGCTTTTTTTTTTGATAAGTAATAACCTGGTTTTATTAAAAGCGTCAGGCGCCCCTTAGTACACCGGCAGTATACAAGAGAAAACAAATACTGGAAAACGGGAAAAAAAAAAAAAAAAGCCCAAAATAAGAAAGAAAGAAACCCACCAAACAAACCACAAGAACCTAAGCCTACAAGCACAAAGAACCCCAATCCAACCCACAAGGAACACACAAGAAACCCACCCAAAAACCCACAAGAACCTACACCATAAAACACAACACCCGCAGCCCACAAGCAACCCACAAACTACAGAACCTGAGCCTTTCCTCTCCTACTCCTAGATTGCACACTCGCAACGTCATAGTTTATGGAGCTCTTCAGATTCTGCAGTTCTCTCATTCCTTTGAACTTATACCGCTTCCCCATACTACCCCGATGAAAATCTTCCTCAATGGCATCCAACAAAGCCAGGGCCGAATCTTCATCCTCAGAACCATCCGACTCCCACTCCAAGTGTAAGTCGGGAGGAACAATGCCCAAGGGGTGAGAAGAATCACTTTCCTCTCCCTGATCCCACAAAAAATCTCCCCAGATGGGCTAAACCCTACTGGCCACTCTTGAGATTGGATCAAACCATTCGTGTTGGGAGTCTCACACTTGTCATGAAATGCTTGAGAGCCCACTATTCTCAGAGGAGATGGATCTTGACCAAACCTAGCCAAAAAGATGCATAAAAGAAATCGAGCCAGTAAAAGATAAGAACAAGTCGAAATTACTCTGATTCAGCACTTAAAGTCGTCATTTCAAGGCTGTATTACGTGTCCACACACACACACACACAGAGAGAGAGAGAGAGAGAACAAAATTCAAATGGAGGATTTGATACCCCAGATCTTATCTAGGTAGAGTTCTTATTTCAATAATATTAACAAGGCTTCCTTTAGCTTGCATTAATTCGACCGACTCAACCTGCTTATTCAGTTGTCTAGTAATCCCATGAAATCATATATAAACCCATTGTCTTTTTTTTTCTTCTCTTTTTTCAAAATAGAATCAGAGATATGTAACCTATTGAGGCAGCTAGTAATGATAAATTAATATATATCCACTTCACTTTTTTTTTTATGAGGCAGGGCTACTTTGTGTACCCACCCCTGTCAGGTAAACCTCGGACCCATATAAAGCGCCCCCTCCACATGGATCAGGTAATACTCCGGCTTCGCCTGTGGACTGGCCCAAAAAATTGTTTGCACCCAAGAGAATTCGAACCGTAGACCTCATGGGACTACCACAAAGACCAATGCCCTTACCACTTGAGCCAAGCCCTTCGAGTATATATCCACTTCACTTATTAGCACAAAAACCCAATTTTGTCCTACAAAACCCAACAATAAAAATACATCCTCTTGGAATGCATAAATAAAACCACTATCGGTTCCTATTTCCAATATCTCCAACCAGAAAGATTCAAAATTCAACCATCATAAATTTATGGTTTAAGACGCTTTCCACACATTATCCACATATCCACAGTCGAAAAGAGAAACCTCAATAAATGCATTTTAAAAGTGAGAGAATATAACAATTCAAAAGTTTTACAAATAAAATAGGAGTAGAAATTCTTTTTTTTTTATAAGTAAAAATTCAATAAAAAGCGCAGAGGGGCGCAACCCAAGTACACAGGAAGTATACAAAGAGCCCCTAATCAAAGGAAATAAACGAACAAGAATGTAAAAAATCAGCAAACGAAAACTACCCGGGCTATTCACCTCGACCCACAAATATAACATATGAAGCACATTTCTACAAAGACCCCCAACCGGAACCTCCACATCCTCAAAAAGCCTAGCATTTCTCTCACGCCACAAGCCCCAAAAACATAAAGGAACCTTCTTCCATATACGGTTGACAGAACCACGACCCAGCAAAGTGCCCCATCCACTCAATACATCCAAAACACTACTAGGCATAACCCACTCCACCCCGAACAATCTATAAAAAGAACTCCAAACAACTCGGGCCACGTCACAATGAAGAAGAAGGTGATCCACGAAATAGGAGTAGAAATTCTAAACGAGTAAATTGTTATGAAAGTCAAAGTTAACATGATATATAATGTAGGATCCAGATTTCGCCGGCAGGCTGGCCCCAAAAAATTGTTTACACCTAAGAGAATTCGAACCTTAGACCTCAAGGGACTACCACAAAGACCAAGGCCCTTACCACTTGAGCCAACCGCTTGGGGTATATATCCACTTCACTTATTAGCACAAAAACCCAGTTTTGTCCTACGAAACCCAACAATAAAAATACATCCTCTTGGAATGCATAAATTTTTTTTTTTTGATAAGTAATAGCAATTTATTGAAAAGCGCTAAGGGGCGCATCCCTTATACACGGGAAGTATACAAGAGAGCCCTTAAACGAGTCGAACAGAAAGTAAATTTAAAAAGTCTACAAAAGTAAAGACACTCAAACAATGCTCGTCTGTTTGAAGATGTAGAGACACCTATGGTGGAGCTACGGAAGCGGTTAATGGCCAAGCGCTGACGCTGCTTACTCTTGGAATGCATAAATAAAACTACCATCGGTTCTTTTTCCGATATCTCCAACCAAAAAGATTCAAAATTCAACCATCATAAATTTTATAGTTTAAGATGCTTTCCACACATTATCCACATATCCACAGTCGAAAAGAGAAACCTCAATAAATGCATTTTAAAAGCGAGAGAATACAATTCAAAAGTTTTACAAATAAAATAGGAGTAGAAATTCTAAACGAGTAAATTGTTATGAAAGTCACAGTTAACATGATATATAATGCAGGATCCAGATCCTCTCCAGTTCATTAAAACTGGAGAGGAGCCGGTTGACGGCTTAGATCTCTTTAAAGAGATCTAAGCCCAAAAATAAGCCACGTGGCTTCGCTTTTTTTTTTCTTCTTCTTCTTCTTGAAAACAAAGAAATATCTATCTCTTCCCTGAAACCGGCCGGCCGGCCGGCTGTCTCTCTATCTCTCCAAAAGCATAGCCACACCCAATAATGCGCAAGATCCAAGAGAGTCTCTGAATACATCAGCTTCATCATCGGGGTTGTTGCTACTGCTGCATTTGCGCCGGTGTTCCAGATGGCCGCCATCATTACCCTGAGTTTTTTCTAGAGCTGCAGATCTCATGGTGGTGGATATTGAAAGAGTTTGTCATGAAGATAAATCTATGACAAATATTATCCTATTTGTAGAGCTTGTCATGAAGATAAACTCTGGTATCATCGCTGTGTTGACAGGTTCGTAGATATGCTTGAGTTTGAAATTGTTGCATATGTGAACAGTCCTTTTGAATTGCTTCCAGATGCAAGGAATATTCCTACCAGTTCTGGGTTTGTTTCTGTTTCTAGGTATTTGTGGATTATTGGGTGTGGTTGTGCTTTTGGAGAGATAGAGAGACTGTCAGCTGGCCGGTTTCAAGGAAGAGAGAGAGATATTTGTTTGTTTCAAAGAAGAATAAGAAAAAAAAAAAAAAAAAAAAAAAAAAAAAAAAAAGAACAGAAAGACAGAAAGAAAGAAAGAAGAAGAAGAAGAAGAATAAAAAGAAAGCCACATGGCTTATTTTTGGGCTTAGATCTCTTCAACCTCTCCAGTTCTAATGAACTGGAGAGGATCCAGATCCTATAATGCACAGGCAACTCGTTAATATTTTCCCTATATACTTGGTATAAATGAAAGCATAATTTTTCACAAGCTGAAAAAGAATAGCCTTAAAATTGAAAGCCAAATACCCACAAAAATATATATTCCATAGAAAAGAGTTCTCACCAAATGTAGACTGTTCTCTGCAACAATAAGACTCCTTTTGGACATTCCACAGAACATACAGGGGTCACATGTGTTGAAGGTTGAAATGAGATGGATGTATAAGAGAGGCTGTGCCTTGCAGTATGCAACAACCAAGGTCTGTCACTAAGAGCAATTAAATCTGCATCAAGTGAATCACTCAGTTGGAATGAGGAAAACAGGAGTGATGCCAATGCGACGGAATGCAATCAACTGAAGATTAACAGTGAAGTCATCTGTCTTCAATAGATTAGCCTCACACAGACGTGGGCTACAAGAAGTTGGCACTCCTGATAAGGCAGTATATGTATTTTCTGATGAAGACACTTTGGAGGCATCAGGCCACTCGAACCGGAGCAGCATTCCATTCCTCAAACCAGAGAGTATATAAAGCCTATCAACCAATACAAGCCTTACATCTTGAGGAATGCAGCCACTTATAGCAGTTCCCATGGTATTTGTTAATGAAATCATCCCTAAAGCAAGGACTCGTAGGCCTTTATTCGGTATAAGGGACAAGATTTCTACTGAAGGCCTATGTGTCCCAATAACAAAGGTTTTACCAATGTCAACTCCAACTGGAAAGGCATCCACACGGCTATTATTTACCAGATTGATGGAAAGAACTTGATTGTTTTTGAGGTATTGAAATGCATGATAATTCATTTCCCGACTCAGACGTTGCATTTCATATATTTCGTAATTATAAGCTGATAGAAATCTGATCCCAAGGATAAATAAAATGCATGGATTAGAGGTAGAAACAACAACCATATTATGTCCAACTGCCCCCAAACTAATACTCATATTGTCTGGGAACCAAGATGTGAAAACTGGATAGGACAAAGGGATGCCCTCAGAATGAGCAACCTTGGTAGGTAAACAAAGCCTGACAGCATTTTGGTGAATCTGGACAAGCAAACCATCACTTACAATGCCACATGCTAAAGTACAGACATCAGGCTGGAAACCAATTGAATCAGTCACATCAGTAAAACTTAAGCCAACCGATAGTACCCTGGTCTCTTCAACAAATGATAGCACAAGAAAAGAATGATAAGAATCAATTACTTTCATTCGAACTGTCCAAGTACCAGTTATGCCTTGATAAATAGGAGCAGTCTTCAACATTTTTCTACACTGATACCACTGCGAATAATCCTTAACGATCCTCTGGTGCCACTCCACAGCAGGCAAACATTTGATCATGTTTCTCATCATGGTAATCCACAACTGACATATCTAATATTGGTGCAATGTTTTGAATAGTACTTGTGTAATGCAGTCTTCCATTCTCCAGTGTGAGGACCATCCATCCCCCATCTCCACAACTGCAATCAGATATCTGCCTTGAACCCACAAAAGTTCCTTGCATGGTAGACCTTTATAAAGGCATTCTGATAGATTAACTTTAGGGCCATCAGAATCAAACGAAATTTCAATCATGAAAAATTCTCCAGTATCCACACAAAAAATCATCCTTGGATTTTTATGATGTTCTGGTTCCCAACTCCACGAGCATACATGTTGCAGGCTGAACCCACATTTCCACTCTCACCATCTATACACATAGGATCATAATCCCTCCTCAACTCCAGCAAAGCACATGCGGCAACATTAAATAAACCTTCATCATCAACATCATGTACTCTACACGATTCCTCAACAAATCATGCTCATCCACTGCAATAGGTAAAAAATTTAAGCTTGTTCGAGATTGACAGCAGGGATTGTGCGGATCTCTAAGATCCATTAAGAGAGCATCACCAACCCTGAACATAAAGGCAAACCCATTACAGTGTGGAACTTCAACAATATTATGCGCCAATGGTCCAGGTTCCGTATACTCAGAGATAACAGATATAGCACATTCTTTGATATTCCATCCCAATAACAGAAGTACATTCCCGTCTGCTCCCCGCCTGCAGTCCAAACTTTGGTTTGTAGTTATGATTACCTTAGCAGAACACCGATAGAATAGCAATAGAGAATAACTTTCATCCTAAAGCCACATAACTATGACAAATAAAGACTATATTCCCCTATGACAGATACTCAATTACCATACCTATTTAGAAGAATGGCTAGTACAGGATTATGCCCCTTACTTGGTTGACAGGAATCTTGTGAAATAAAGCATGCGCTCCATATGGTACCCCGTATACTGTTTTTCTGGACGCTTCTGGAAACACTTGCATCCCCTTCATTTTCAGGAGGGTAAATTATTCTCTGAATTTGTGTGACAAGAAAACATCTCAGTAACTCCATGTAAAATTCCATATCACGAGAATAAATAAGTAAATTAAATAAAATGCTCCCTCCATCCCCAAAATATAGTCCACATTTCCTTGTTGGGGTGTCCTAAAATTATTGTCCCTTTTCAAAAAGTCTATATATATATATATATATACACCTTGTCATCACATGTGAAATACTTGTTCACTTTTCAATAAAAAAAAATTAGGGTAATAATAATAATGCACCTTAAGTAGGTGGGATAACATTTAATGTTAAGTAAAGAAAATGTCTTTTTTAAAAGTGGGACAATTATTTAGGGACAAGGGAGTAGTTCCATACATTGCTTTCTTTCATACATACAGAACAACAAATCACTTTCTAATACGTCAGCAAGTTAAAATATCTTTTAACCTTATCAATGATATCAGAGTCATTATGCATTGAAACGGAAAACAGAGCCAACCGATCTTCATATGCACTAGCAGCAATGAAACAGCCACTGTAAAAAGAGAATCATAGAAGTTAGAACTTAGGAAAATCCTAGGTATTCCAGATACTTCTCCTTTTCTTCCGAAACTCAAGGGATGAGAAAAGAAAAGACAAACACACGTATTGAAATGGAAGTTCAGCCTTTATTTCCATAAACAATCGATATCCTACTTAATACAATTGATGTATTAGCCTTCAAAAGATTAAGCATGCGTACCATAATATAATCCTACATAAAATAAGATGCATTTTTTTCTTTTCTTTTTTCCTATCCTTTTAGACAAGCATAACATCAGAAATATCATACTTGTTTCTCTTGTATACCTTCACATGCACTTGAGTTGCGCCCCTCTGCACTTCTTTATGAGATTGGATTACTTATCAAAAAAGAAATATCATACTGTGGGGTTGCTAATCAGCAATCACCCTAGCTCATTGAATCTTCCTCGTGTACTCTCATCAAATTGCTTAATAGAAAATACTACTTCTGCCTTTATGTATTTGACATAGGCAGTTACTCATAAATTTTTGATCATCCAAAAGCATGCATGGATAGGAGTTTGCGTAGCTTCATAGAGATTTCCCATATGATAAAAACACCGATGCCAAAAAAATAATTTGCTAGTAGTAACAAGGATTGTTACCGCATTACTCTACAGTAAGCGCTCTTAGAGTTTTGAAAATTCAGCACTAGGACTCCAATTAAATCCAGCAAAAGGGGAAAGTAAAAAAAGCAAAATTTAAATTTAAATTTTACCACAAAAAAAAAAAAAAGGTATGCCGAACACTGGCTTAAACAAATCAGCCTGATCATGAAAAGAGTATCATTTCCAATTTGTCTAATAACCACAAATGCACCTTACCTGGAATCAACAGCCAACATTCTTCCAGGCTGATGCCTTGAGTTTCCAGGATTGGAAAGTTGAACATGTGTTAGCGGGAGAAACCTATATCAACAACCAATATAAGGTAAGCAAGCTTAATAAGGACTAACCTACTGTAAAAAATTAAACAAAGAAGTAGCGAAGTCATTTCTTTCTTTTGACCAGGAAAGAACGAACTAAGCAAGAATAAATAAAACCTGTGCATTTCATTGCAAAATGTGAGAAATGAGAGGTTCCCCGAATCAGAAATAACAACCACAAGGTCTTTACCCAGCATCTACAAAAGAAAGGGCAAAAATTGGAATTCCAAACATAAAGAAATACTTTCAATCATGTACACTTGTATTCATACAATATATTTACTTCTCTTCAGACAAGGAAGAAACAATTCTGAAGCAGATGTCTTTGAATGCAGGGGAATTAACTAACAGACCTGTGGGTTTCGTATGTGGAACTTCTCATTCCAGGGTAGGATGGCAATATCTTTAATTGTGCCAAATACAGGCTGCTCACATACAGATTGTACACTTCCATCTTCACCAATGATTACCAACTCTATGGATGTCTCCTGAACAAAATGCCATCCATGAATCAGAGGTGGATTAAGCTAGGTGAAAATAAGGGTTCCATTACCGGCTCTCTTATAATAATAAACAGAAAATAAAAAGTTGAATGCATTGTACAAATGACGAAAATTTATATTCAGACAAATAGATCAGGAGAGATTCCAAAAGTGAGCTGATTTTTTTTTTATATACTTCACCATATTAGTATGGGAATCTATTAATTAGCTGACACCACCAAGATAAAATATTCAGGACTCCTCCAATGAAAATAACAGCAAAATAAAAATAAAACTATAAACACAGAGGTCAAAACTGATATATTAATCTAAATTGCTAAGATTTCCACCCTATCTTTTCATACTTGGTCTCGATTAAAGCCATATCTACTGAAAATGTATATATCATAAGATGAAATGCATTGAATCATAACCACTGTACCATATCTAAATTAGTGGAGAATTAGTTGGTGAGATAAAATCTTTATGATTTGATTAGGATTGCCATGATATTACTTCCACAATTACATCTAGATTTAATTTTGAATTTTGAATTTGAATTACTCTTTATGGGTTCATTATAATCATCCAAGTCATATCAAGAAAATCCTTATTCACAATTTCTTACATGGTAGCAGAGTAAGTTGATTAATTCCTATGAGTAGTCTCTCATAGGTTCCACATTTCTAGAAGGCAACCCCACACCGCCCTTTAAGCTGAAAACCTTTTCGTTCGATTCTCTTTTATTTTCACTAATGTTTTCATTATTGTTGTTTTCTATCACCCGATGCATTGTATGTTGATATGTTCAACCGTAAAATTTTCTGCAATCACTCTTTCAGCTGCCAACCTTTCAGTGGTAGCCATCAACTAAGAGCTAGGTTTCCAGTGGTGAGACCCTCTTGTTTTCCCTTTCTTTCAATTGTCAATCTCTTTTCATTTCCAAGAGCTACAGAAGTGAGATCCTCCTCTCTTTTTTTTTTTTTTCATTTCATCTGTATTTACATTGTAGGCAATGCCTATTTATTACTTTTTCAGTTGGAATAATCAATTCTCAACATTTGCTTCAATGGTAGAAAAAATTATAAATTTTAGCGGCAACAATAGAAAGTTTACTCTGTTTCAGCTGTAGCACGTTTACTCAGTTCCAGCAAAAAAAAAGTATACATATTTCCGTTGATCTTGCTTTTTTCTAGAGGCTTTCAAGGTGGATCTTCCCATTGGCTATCAATATTACCACCGCCACATTCTTTGTTATTGTATTTGTAACTTGTGGCAATAACAAAATTCTGTAAGGCAAACAACACATGGTAATTTTGTAAATCATCATATGTTTGAGATGGCATGAAAATGTATGTATCAAAGTGTTGCATGCATAGCAGGTATATCATATATATAAGGGGTAATTACCTTTTCCCTCCATGAACTACCGGTCTATGTCATTTTGCCCCCACGAACTACCACTTCGATCAAAAGAGAGCATCAAACTACCATTTTTACACACTTTGCCCCCTTCCGTCAGGAATCCCGTTAACTTGGATGGAATATGCCATTTTTTTCTGTTAATTTTGATTTAAAGACCAAAATGCCCTCTACAGTAATTAATAAAAAAATATTAAAATTAATATATTTAAAAAAAAAAAAAAAACCCTGAAGGAAAAGGGGTGGCTCGCAGCCCACCCCGGCCTAAGGGGTGGCCGCGCGGCCACCCTAGGTCATTTCTAGGGTGGCCGGAGCCACCTTTAGGGATGGCTCGCAGGCCAGCCACGACCTCTGGGGTGGCCGCGCGGCCACCCTAGATCTTTTCTAGGGTGGCCGTGCGGCCACCCCTTAGGCCGGGGTGGCTCGCAGGCCACCCGGCCACCTCAGGGGTGGCGGCAGCCACCCCTATTCCTTGAGTTTTTTTTTTTTTTTATTAAGACGAGGGTATTTAGGTCATTTTTGAAATTGAGTTAGGGCATTTAAGTCTTTGCATTAATTAAACTGACGAAAGGGGACAAAGTGTGTAAAAATGGTAGTTTGATGCTCTCTTTTGGTTGAAGTGGTAGTTCGTGGGGGCAAAATGACATAGGCCGGTAGTTCATGGAGGAAAAGGTAATTACCCCTATATATAAATTAGTGGGGATTTGGTTGATGCAAGAGAACCTTCAGGATTTAATTAGCGTTGGTGAGATATTATCTCCATAATTATCTCTAGCTTTAGGTTAAAATTGTACTATCTGTTTCTATTCTATATAAACCCTAGATAGGTTCACTGTAATCATCCAAGCCATCCCCACTTTTTAAAAATCTTCCATCTACAAAGTCGTATACAAAGTAAGGCTATACCCAAGAGGTAGCTCAATCGGCTGGCAACCACGCCTCATGAAGCGGAGTTCACTAGTTTGAATCTCCCCTTTCCCTTCCCTTGAGCCAATTACTGACTAAAAAAAAGTAAGGCTACACATTATCAAAACTATTCAAATAGGGGGGTGACGGGGAACAAAATGGTACGCTCTTCAAACCAGATTAGAGGAAAATAAGAAGCAATAAAGGCAAAGTAGGTCTCGATTACATTCATTAAAATAGCATAGCGTAGCAAAGAATTACCTTTCCTACAATAGTACCAATCGGAAATGTATACAGAGTGCGTTCAAGTAATGAGTCAAAATTAAAATCTAACCGAGCAATAACCAAAGTGTAATTGAAGCAATTTGTTATAAAACGTCAGTGAAAAACAATTACATGATATCAACAGAAAATGAGAAAGGAAATTTAAAGAAAGAAGAGGACCTTGCCGAAAACGACGTCGAGGGAGGTTGGGGAGCGGATGTGACCGTAGAGGACCTGGAGGACGACGCTTCCTCGGAGGACGCACTTTGCGAGGTAGTGAGTGCTGCTGCTAGACGCGGACGAAGACGATCGGGACTTGGCGGAGGAACACTCTTCCTCTGAAACCGCCATTAAAGATTAGTTTGAACCTTTGCGAGGGCTAGGGTTTTCCGTTTGTTTCTCGGGAAAAAAGAAAAATTTCTAGGAATGTCCAAGGTTTCCTCTCTTAGAAATGCGACATGCGTCGATGTGGAGCCATACGAACACTACAGGCAGAGATAGATAGAGACTTAGAGAGGGTGTGACTGTGTGAGGGGAGAGAAATACGGCAAACAAACAAAAAAAAAAAAAAACAGTCTTACGTGTCGAGCAGACTATGGCCCGCACTTCTTGAGGCTTCAACATGTTATAAAAGCTTCCTTGCTTACCAGTTACCATCCTTTTCTCCTTTTTGGTCTAGTGTTTTAAGTGACGTGTGCTTTGTTCAATGTTAGTTATACTTGAAAGGTTGGATTTGAATGTCATTTCGACTTTCTAGTTTCTAATGATTGATTAGTCGTTAAGCAATTGTTTGTATAGAACAAACAAATGACGAGGTTCAAATTTTACCCTTTTATATTTTATGAATGTAAGGCTAAAAAATTATACATCTTCAAACAAGGTTGTGTTTGTCAATGCATCATTTTAAAGGATGCTTTTTATGTTTGGTTTGAACATGTGTTACAATGTGATGTAAAAGTCAAAAATTATTTTTGTGTTTTTAAGACACCTTTGATAATGTTTTTATTTTGAGAGAAAAAAAAAAAATGGCAGAGAAATCCTTCCACAAAATTAACATTTTACTGTCCAATCTTATAAAGGAAAACCAATCTTAAACTTGCACCAACAAATTAACCACAATGGTTTAGTGAATTCAGTACCTGAAGATTTATCCGTCTTTGATCAAGCCTTTGAATTTGGATGGATATTGGCTTGTTTTGGTAATGCTAATATAATGGACCAATCACTTTAAGAGCATGTCTCTCTCTTTTTATTCATTGTTTATACGCTGGAACTTTTGCCCGGGTAAAACGTAATTGGAGACTGAAAAGGTGAAGATGAATCAGTACTACCAGGATATTCTCAAGATCTTTATGTAGATTCTCAGGATCCTTATGCAGATTTAGAATTATAAAGCATTATAACATGAAGACTTTATGAATAAGCATTATGACATGAAAACTTTTTGAAGAAGCATTTATGACATGAAAACTTTATACGAATAGAATCTTTATCAGTTTCACATCTGCCGACGCAAAAGACAAAATAATCAATTGCTGCTCAAAAGACTCCAGAATTATTGCTGCTTTTACTGTTCAGAAGACATGCGAAATATTAAATTATTGCTACTTTTATTATTTAAAAAGATATGCGAAATATTTACTACTGTTCATATTTGTAATTTACCTTTTCGTTTAGCCTATAAAAGGCCGGTATGATATGTAAAAAGGCAGAGGTTATTTGAGACGCAACTCAAAGAAAAACTTGAATGCCTATCATCCTTAGCCTTTCAATCTTGTAAAATTTTTTTCCTTGTATCTTCCGGCCTCTGGATCAAGGCTTTAAATCTTGTATCTATTCCAACTTTGCTTCAATAATATCAAGTAAGAATGTTTATTACTTCATCTATATCTTCACTAAATGATTCTCCTTTATATTATGTTCATGTGTTTAAATTATTTTATTAAATCATTATCGTAAATTATCTACATTACTATCACCTGGGTTAGTTTGTTTCAACGGGCCCTTTTTAGTATTGAATAATGCAAAAAGCAATATTTTCTTATCTTAGACATGAAAATTTTAACCAACCTTTGAATAATAAAAAAAAAAAATTAAAAAAAAATCTAAAAATTGATTAAGACAATCACGTTAATATTGTAGGATATATAATAAAATTATGATTTATAACATTAGTATTTTAGCATTTTAGTATTTTTGGTGTTTAGCTGCACTACAGGAGGTAAGCCGAATTCAAACAACAACACAGGCAGTTCTGCTAAAGCATCTAAGTCGCGCGCTAGTGACCATCCAAGGTTGCGAGGGATTCCTTCAGAAGTTTCTGAGCTTCTTTTCTTCTCCTGGACAAGTAAATGAGACACGCAGCAATAACAAAATCAATAAGAAAATGTGGAAACTGCCTGTGACATTACAACTTCATAAGCTTTAATAAATCCAAATGTTGTGAAGAAACTAATGAGATGACAGCTCCATTTGAGGAAAGAGGCCAATATAGGAACAATGCTTAAGACGAGGCTTCAAACATTACGGTATAGTGCTAAAAATATTCAGCAATGCATAGCACAACATACATGAGGCGTATAATGTCTGTCTACCTTAATTATTCTAACAATTCCAAAAGAACAAAATCAACTTCCATCTTTTTGAAAGTTTATAGCTCCATCTGCTTCAAAAGACAACATCATCTTGGAAGTGGACATTTGCATTGTAGAAAGGGCTGTCACCGAGACCTTGATATCCAGGTTATATTGGGAATGGTTCATAGATACTTGGTCTATATATCATAAGTTGCCTTCTAATTTCAAGAAAAAAGCTGGCAGTTAAGAGTCATGGTGAGCACCAAGACAAGCTCATTTAAACCATCAATTTCCCAGTGCTTCCGCATTCAAAATTAATGATATTCTCTAATACCAGTCTACGAGGTCATGAACATTTTTTTTCAAAGGAAAAAAAACACTTCAACATCATTATTCCTGTGTCTCATGTCAACATATCAAGGATTATGGCACTGTAATTCAGCTGAGCCAAGTCAAGGAATAGACTGCTCGAGGTTACAGTGAGAGTTAGAGCTCTACAACAGGGCAGAGTTTGGTTTGTTTGTCTAACAAACAATCTCATACTGATCTACTTTGACAGTTTGTAAAGAAGAACATGAGCAAATAATTTCATGATCTACTTAGATAAATGAGCAAAGCTACAAAATAGGATAGAGCTGGGATTGTTTCTCTTGCATGTAATTTGCAAAAGTACAAGGTAAAATACAGGTACCACAGAGAGTTGATACATGGAATAAGAATGAAAACTTCAAACGCTGGGAATCTTTCCCCCACCCAAAAAAAAAACCCTCTTCCATGTCCCCCTACCATTCCTCCCCCTGGCCCAAAACCATGAACAGAATAGAGCACAAGACCACACCCGACAATCATATTTCAACCTTTCTGGAACTAAAAACTTTGTGTTCAGTATGTAAAATTAACTCATCACTTCAGTGATATTACAAGAGATAAAATGCAAAAGCATATTCTTCATTTGAAATGCTCAAAGGACAAAACAAACTCAATTCAAATGTCTAGGAAAACAAAGCGGAATATTTACATTTTCTAGTGGTCATACCTCTTTATATCCTCCACAGCTTGTTTACGGCGTTGTATTTGGAGTTCTAGAATGTGAATTAGTGTCGCTCGGGCCTGTAGGGAAAAAGACATTAAATGATGAGCTGGATAACGAAAAGCAACCAAAAAGATTCTCAATCAAAAAACAATTTACCTGATGGGGGCGCAATGAATTGAGAAGGTGGTGTAAGTTCTTGAATATAAGGGATATGTCCTCCACTCTCCTTGCATATTGTGATGGTCTCTCAACAAGAACATCCGCAAGCTCCAAAATGTGCAGCTGCAATTCTCTGTTAAGTGACCTCAATTCCTTCTTAAAATCTACAAAAGATAAATATTTCGAAGAGAAAGCAGCTTAGGAATCTGGTAGCCAAAAAAATACTTGAAAAAGAAAAGCATGACAGAGTATGGTACCACCAATCAAAGAAAAAGGCAGAATACACTAACAACTGTTTATCTCCCCTACCAATTATTGCAATATACTTTGATCAAATACATGGGTAAGCAGATATTCAGTTTTCAAAGTTACAATCTCTCTCTCACACCATATCACCTATCAAAGAAATAAAGGGCACGGTACACTACCAACTGTTTATCTCCCCTAGCAACTATTGTATCATATTTCTTTAATGATTTCTTGTTCTTTTTTCTTCTCCTGCTTAGCCGCTTCTCTTGTATACTCCATGTGTACTTGACTGCACTTTGCGCCATTTAATGATCACTCTTACTTATCAAAAAAAAAACTATTGTATCATATTTGATGAACTACATTGGTAAGCAAATATTCAGTTGTCACAGAGTTATAATCTCTGTCTCCTATACATACACAAATGTATGTATGTTTACAAACTATTTTAGTCATCAAATAATATAGAGTAATGCTAAATACTGCACTCTCATCCCACCAATGCCCATCAACCCTTATTAAAAAAAAAAGGTTCAAGGGTTTATAGGTACTGTCACATCATCCCCATGAAATGAGGGTCAGATGAGGGCAGGGGCGGAGAGAGAGGGGGTCGAGAGGGGTCAAAAGCCCCCCTCCACCCCCAAAAAATTTATTTACCCTCGGTAGAAGTCCTCTAGATGCCTTGGTTGGCCACTCTTAGCCACTTCATCATGAGCATCGAGGAGGACTGAGATTCAGTCAGACTACACACCGTCACGTACTCACGCCGCACACGGGACCTTTCTGTTTCACTGTTACTATTTCAGACTTCAGAGATTCAGGTTAAAAAAGGAAGAGGACGATCCTTTACTCTTTTAGTTAAAAGGCTGCGTTCAAATTATGTCAAACAAAGCGTTTAATATGCCAACATCACATAAATACTAAAATGATGCGTTTTTAAGAAAACGAGGCCAACTTCTCAACCGAATATTTGCCTTTCTTCTCATATAACCAACGCTTCATTTTAGTTTATGAGACCAAAGTCACCAGTTCAGACTTCTTTCATGATTCACGAGAGTCATGACTCACGAGACATCACAAATTACAATTCATTATTCATGAGTCATGAGCTTTGGGTGCCTTTTTGCTATAGACTAGGAACATAGTTTGAAGATCACGTAGGCTATATTTATTAACATGATGAACATGACTCACATGAGGTGCTCCATCTATCATGGTTTTACAACTAAACTAACTATTTAGAGGGTAAAAAATTAAAGAAAAAAAAAAAGTCCCAAATATCCTAATCATACATGAAAATAACTCAACCTACTTAAAACACTCAAAACTATTTTCACAATTATTTACATCAGAATGCTTTTTTAAACAAAAAGCAAAAATACAATCTAAAAAGCATTAACAAACGGAGCCAGTATTTCAAGCACGATTATACATCATGTTCGGTTAATGTTTTCTTAACAAATGCGTTGTTACAGTCAAAATTTTATTTAGTTGCATTTAACGGTATACATAGAGTCTCATTATTTAAAATTTTAAAATAACATGACAATATGTGTACATCATGTGGTAACATTTACACTATGCGTGACAAAATCAATTTTTAAGTTACATTTATATGTTTTAAACAATAATAAAATTTCGTTGAATTGTTTATTTATTTCGTTAGCTATATTCTTTAATATCTTTAATCAATTTTTGTTCAACTCTATTTTTAAATTTTGCCCCCTTGTGAACCAAAATTCTGGCTCCGCCACTGGATGAAGGTGTAGTATTTAGAATTACTCTATAGTCAACTGCCCATTTTATTTGAAACAGTTTCCTCCGTCTTTGCAGAATTTTTAGAAGGCCCCATAGGTAGATAATGTGCTTAAGAGATTAACAGTAAGGGAAACCATGAAACCAGTTTCACATACAAGGGAAAGAGTTCCCTAAAAATGCTGAATTTTACAGTTTTCATCAATAAGCTGGTAGGGAGGAATAACTCCATATTCAAGAAGTAAGGGATAGAAAAGTGAAAAAGGTTCATTCTATTAGTATCCCGACCAACCCTTATTTGATATTAAAAGATCTTTTATTCTGGAAAAAGGACAGTATTTCATATATTACTTGTTATACTGAGTCGTCCTTTTCTAAAATTAGTACTTGCAAAAGATACATAAGCAAAACTGCTCCAGCATCATACCAATATTTGGCCCTTTTGTGTATAGCTGGCGCACTCCCTGCTCTTCCAAGCTTGGAAGCACATCATCAGTCTACATTAAAGAAATTTTTTTAAAAAAAAAAAAAGGCATAAGAAAATTGATTGTGGAATTATAAATAAAAAGGAAGTCTCAAGCATTCAATCATACATAAGCTCAAGGAATTTGAAAAATCCACATATTTCATTGTAAGAAAAACCACAATCCGTGCATTGGAGACCAACAAACTCAAAGAGGAAATCTCCTTCTCTTTATTTTCTTTCCTTTCTTTCAGAAGAACCAGGGGACAAATTTCTTCATATGTTCAACAAAAATTTAAACTATGACAGATAAAGTTTGCTTTTGAATGAAAAGATGGGGAATTCTCACGGTGTAGTTGCCGCCGAAACAAATGTAGGTCCCTTCGATCGGAGGGGGAGGCTCCGGAGCCGATGTCGGATCCTGTAAGTAATCTTTGTAGAGTCTGTAATACGGCGGCGGTGGCGGGTATGTAGCTGTTGCCATTAACACCTCTTTCTAAACCAAACCCTAAACATCAAATAAGTCAACTAACTTCTAAATTAAAGTGAAAGAAGTTTCAGAAAATGATAATGAGGTGTCCATGGATAAAAAAAAAAAAAATTGATCAAGCACAAAAAGATCCGCGCGTAGCGGTGCTGTGGGGTGCGTTGTGATTGGTGTGTTGGAAGTAAGGGCGGTCCACTACCAAACGCTGAAGTGGTGTAGTGTGGGTTGAGTCACTGGTTGTACGCGTACCGTGGAGGAGTTCCCGGCACCGAGCGGTGGTAGCGGCGGGTTGCTCGCGGAGGATCGAAAGTGGGCGGGCGGTCGGAACGTGGGCTCTCTCAGAAAGGCCTTTTGCTACAGATAACTACCTTCTCTTATTCTGGTTTAAGAAAGTTGATTGTTTGGCTGCGCGTGTTGGGTTGTCTTTATTCCGAATAGGATATCCTAGTCGTATAAATTTGCCACGTGGATTGAAAGGAAGTTGGGGATGCCATGGGGCATTTGGGATCCTCTCCTTCCGCTTCTGCTAATTGGCTTTTACGCGCGATGGATCATCTTCCTCCGTAGATCGACGTCGCGAAGCGCTGATCTACGACCACCCTTCCCCTTATCTTTGATAGCATCGCCATCGCTAATCTCAATCTTCAACCAACTCGATTGGGGTAGGCAGTGCGGATTCAGGGGAGTCAGCCTTTCAAAACGACCCCTTAAAATCGCGATTTAGATAATCAAACTTCTCCTATCTGGAAATGATTTCATTGTAGCTGAAATTGTTTGCAGCCCTTGCAGGCATCTTTGGGCATGGATCTTCCTGCAAATGATGCAGAACTTGTACCGGAGAAGATTGAAGATGGGAAAGAGGAAGGCCCCTCATTCAAATGTGATCTATCTGATACGGAAGTAGTTCACAAGATAGCCCAAATGTTCGTCCCAGGATTAGCTACAGCTTGTGTCGACAACACAACGGGTGATATCTTCAAGAGCCCTGCTTCTGTAGCTGTTGATATGAGAAAAGAAATGGTGGACTATGTTGCTCAGAGAAGTGAAAGTTTTATCGCTGAATATGTTATCTTAGAAGCTGGTCCAAAGGAAGAAGCATCTGACCATCCCTACGATATTGTTTCTGATTTTGTTGATGACTTTGCTAGTTCTAAGAGGAACTTGTTCAGTCGGGTTTCAGGATGGCTACTGAGTGAAAAGAGGGAAGAAAAGATAGATGATTTTGTTCAAGAGATGGAGATAAATGGGTTTTGGTTGTTAGATAGGAGAGAAGCCATTGCACATACTTTGCTCAAGAATGTTGACTTCAAGAATGCATTTCACTGCAACAGGAAATTCATGTCTGAAGAAGGGCTTGCTGAGCATGTTTGCCACTGCAGCTTTAGATCTATGACCTGCTCAAATGACGGTTGTAATGCCAGATTTTGTGCCAGTCACTTGGAGAAGCATGATTCAGTTTGTCCCTTCAAGATAGTTCCATGTGAGCAGAAGTGCTCCGACAGCATCAGGAGACGAGAGATGGACAGGCATTGCATAACTGTCTGTCCAATGAAGCTTGTGAACTGCCCTTTCTATGCACTGGGTTGTCAATTCGCTATACCTTACTGTGTGATTGAACAACATTGTTCAGATACTATCCATTTTCACTTGCTATATGTTCTTCAATTTATTCACAAAGAAGCATCTGAGGAGGATCTGAAACGACGGGTGGAGCAACTAGAACAGGTGAGCTTTAAGGTGTATTTGAATATGTTTTTGTTGGACAATTTCTTGAATTCAAATAGTAGCTAGATATTATGTGGTAAAGACAAGTTATCTGTCAGTGGCATGCATAAGAAATTATATATTTTATATGTCATCTGTTCTCAAAATTTGAAAGGAAATTTTTTATTTCCAATGGCTTCCTATGTTTCTTGTTCTGTTCTTCAAAGAACAGAAATGTACTTTTACACAGCGTTTATCAAAATTCAGTAAAACTTGTGGAACTTTGAGATGGTGGAAAGTAACAAACTTAAAAAGTCTAAGATGGTACTGAATTATCTGATCCCTTGTCCTTTGTGCACTTCATTTTCCTTTATCAAACACAAGTTTTCTCTTCTTTTTTCTTTTATTTTTTGTGTTTTTCCATTTTTCAGTTTCAGTAGGAAATGCTAATAGAACATATGAACAAACAGAAATTTGAAAAGAAAAAAAAAAAAAAAAAAAAAAAGAAGAAGAAGAAGAAGAAGAAGAAAAGTTGTGTATTTGCTGTGTTTTTTTATGGGCTTGAGTTTGAAAGACATAGAGGCCAAAATATTCGTCACATTGTCTCTAAAATAATCTAAGAATAAATCACTGCTACGTTTACATTCTGTCTTCAGCTTCCCTTACTTTCAAGATGCTGTAATATTCAGACATGATAGATATACCAACTGCTCCCTTGCTTCTATTAAAGATAAAAAGCTTCTGTGCAATGTGCCAGGCAGCATCCTCTAGTCGGCTAGCTGAAGCTCGAGAGGTGAGATCTTTAACCTCCAAAGTCAAGGACCTTGAAGCAAAGCTAGGGCCGTTGGAAGTTCACATCAAGAACAAGGATAGTGAAGAGAATGTGGAGATTTCAAATATATCAAATGCCTTGGATGAACCCCATATCAAGGACAGTCAAGAGAGAATGGGGACTTCTAATCTAGTAAATGCCTCGAGGGAAGCTGAAAGTCTAAGTTAGACCTGACAATCATGCTATTTGTTTACAGAAAACAACCTTGCTTTTTCTTTTTTTCTCTACTGTCTAACATCATTTTGTCCATAACTATTTCTGTTTGAGACCTTGAGGTTCCTTTTCCCTCCTGTACCTATTTCTTTTTCCATATTCCATAGTCAATGATGGCCTCATGTTACCCATTGCATTTGATAAATTGGGGAAACTTGTTCCTTTCACTCTGCAGATATACTGCTACTGACAGTAATCTTTTCACTCATTATTTTTTTACTTTCTAACCTCTATTTTACTTTCGTATTTTTCTCATGGGGTGCTACATAGACTGATAGGCCCAAATGTTATTGAGTGATCTTTGAGTTATAGGGCTTCATACACCTTAGCTGAGCAGGAATTTGGTTCCTACTGGATGTGTTAAATAGTACGTAAAGCCTGTAATCCTATTAGGGTTAGAAGTATGTGATGAATGGACTTCATATGATTTTCTATATACAAGCAAGGTCCCACTCCTTTCCATACACAGAAACCTATATTCTCATTAGTAAGAGAATTTGGCTTCGTCCCATTGATAGCCACCTTTAGAGAGGAGTAAGGAGGAGAAGACTCGGCTGCATACAATTCATCTGTTCCAACAACATCAAGGAGATGGCTTCTGCAGGTATATCTGATCTCTGAAATAGTTGTTTATTTGTATTCTAATTTTCTGGCATGTTTATTATTGCTGTAGCATGTTATTCCTGTGTAAATCATATGTGGTGATGGATTGTTCCTTCATATGCTACAAAAGATAACGAGAACTGATTCCATTAACTCCACTGCAATCTCTCAACTTTTCAGCCCTGTGGCTAATGATAACTACAGATTTATGAATCGAGAGGGGAAGATGAAGGATCTGCCATCACAAAAAACACCAATATCGTTGAAGAGTGAATACTTTAGCTCTTAACCAAATTTTACTGCTCAAGAAAACCTCATTTTCAACCAGATGTAAAGTGTTTGCTGAAGTTCACTGCTCAAGGCCCAATTATGCAGACATTTTTCAAATTACTTACATGCCGATTAGAAGTTTTCCAACAGGGAAATCTTTTTCAAGGTTTGTCTAACTTACCAGACAGATAAATTTGAGAGAAGAATCATGGCATCAATCTTCCGGGGAAAGCAAAATGAAACATCCTTCTTATGTAACATAGGAAACAAAATACGACCAAAGAAGCTGTTCATAAGCATAGATCCCACAAATATGCAACAAATATCGCCACCCGTTACCACACATTTGAGAACCTAAGGGTTTCCGTCCTCAAACTGATCATTAGAAATAATTCCAAATATTATTGCTTAAATTCAAATCAGGAGCAACAAGTTGAAAGCGAATCAATATTGCTTGTGAATTATACATAATTCCAGAAAACCAGGTAAAGCCATTTATTGATGTTCTTTTAACACCCTCCCATTATAAGCGGATTTTCAAGGATTATATATGTATACAAGTGATGCACTATGCTTCATTTTGAAAAAAATAAAAAATAAAAAAAATTAATAATAATAATAACAAAAATGATAATATTTTACACATCAACATTATTGTGCAATTGTTGTGTGAGAATTGTACAAATAACATATTTCTTATAAAATTGGGATTTCTTGGTGGTAAGACTCAACTAGCTGTGTTTAGGGATAATAAAAAATAAAAAATGTACTAGTGATTACAAAATAGAGCGAGTTCATTTGACAATAATTTTTTAAGACAATTTTTTACTTTTTTGCAAAAAAGTAAAAAAAAAAAAAAGTATTAACAAATAACTGTAAATACAAACTACTTTTATTTTTATGTCGCATCACATGCCCGGCTCAATAATATGGACAACTTAGGTCACTGTCGTTGGCCCCTTATTTGTAAAAGTCCCTTAAAAAAATGCCTTCACCAAAAAAAAAAAAAAAAAAAAAAACGAGAGAGTAATGAAAAGAAAAAACTTCACTTATAACTTATGATCTTTTATTATTTTTTTTAATTAAGTATTCAAATTTTAAAAAGTGTCAATTTAGGCTATCTATTTTTCATCTTTTTTCAATTTTAACCCTCCGTCAGAATTTTTTAAAAATTTTTGAAATACCCTTTTTTTTTTTTTCAAGGAAAAAAAAATTACAATAATTTAGGTATTGTTCATATTTTAATGAAATTTATAAAAATACCCATTTTTAAATCTTTGAAAAAAAATACAAGTGTATTTTTTAGCTTACCATCTATGGTAGCAATTTTGAAACAAATTTTTGTGCAGGACTTCACTAATTATAAGAAGACCACCAATTTAATATATGGGATGAAAAATGTTATATATACTTTTAAATACATATTTTCTTACTTGATATTGAAAATTATTTAGATAAAAAATTAAATATTAATTTATCTAAAATTTAAGAGTAATTTTTACTATAACATTAAAAAATACGCATTTGAGAGTGTGTGAGTTTCCCACGTGAGATTTGCATTAAATGTTTTTCATTCTAACACTTAAACATGCTAAAATAATAAGCTTTCAAAAGTAAAAGGAGTGGAAAATCACACTCTCATTTTCCATATATTCAACACTCTTTTTGGAGATACGATACATTATCATCCTAAGACATAATTCTTGACCATAAAAAATAAATAAATAAATAGATAAAAGTATAAATAAAAATTAGCACATATGTAAAGGTGGTCAGGAATTATGTTTTGGAGTGATAATGTATCAAGTAATGTTTCTTGCACTATAAATACAAATCTTCAAAAAGATCAACTATTGAATATTTAAGGTTCACATGTAGGAAAACAAATATAATGGTTAATCATAAAAAAAAGAAAAAAAAAAAAAGAAGAAGAAGTAAGAATTGTGCAATAAATATTACTATAATATATCATATCTCTTTTTTTGTAACTATAAATACAAATCTTCAAAAAGAAGCAAAGAAACTAATTATAAACATGGGCAATATCAAAATAAATTAGGGTTAAATACCGTACACACCATTGTGGTTTAAAAACTTTATTTTTGCTTCCTGAGTTTTCATTTTTATCATAAGTGGTACATGTGGTATGGAAAAATATGGAAATGATACCTCAGTTCATTTTTTCCATCTAAAACTGATGGAAATCCATGTCAGCGCTACGTTGCACCATTCAAAATGCGACATGTGGCCACACTATCTTTTTTTTTTTAAAAAAAAAAAAATGAAGGCTTTTTTAAAAAAATTAAATTAAATTGTAGGAGCCACCCATTTTGGGCCACATGGGGGTGGCCGACCACCCCTATTTGCCCTGGGGTGGCTGAACCACCCCTATGGCCTTTGGGGCTGGCATGGCTCAGACCAGCTAATTTGAGGGTAGCAATTTTTTTAAATAAAAAATAAAAAAATTAAAGGCTTTTTTTAAAAATAAAAAAATAAAAATTTATAGGAGCTACCCATTTTGGGCCATATGGGGGTGGCCGACCACCCCCGTGGCTCAGACCGGCTAATCTGGAGGTGGCCTAACCACCCTCGTGGCCTATGAGGGTGGTTTAGGGCCAAACCCTTAAAAAAAAAAAAATTGAGGTTTTGGCCACCCCTACAATTCTTTTTTTTTTTAAAAAAACAGTGTGGCCATGTGTCGCACTTTGAATGGTGCTACGTGGCATTGATGTTGATTTCCGTCAATTTTAGATGAAAAAATTTCATATTTTTTTATACCACATGTACCATTTATGATAAAAATTAAAATTCAGAAAAAAAAAAAAAAAAGTTTACAAACCACCTGTGACAATTTTGTATTTAACCCAATAAATTAATGCTATCAATAGCCCAATTTGCCCAAATATGGGAAATTCTAAATTGGAAATCTATGAAAAAAAAAAAAGAGTCAATACCAAAATAATTATTGTCAAAAATATTTATTTTAGTTTTTTATTATTTATTTTAATCCTTAATCTAACTTCTCATCAAGCACGCATACCGTCCGATAATCGCTCGACCACTCCTCAAGTCTCATCATAACTTTGATTTTTTTAAGAGCTCAAGTGTCAAGTCTCATAACTTGAAAGGACTACTCCTTTTGGGCAGGTAATAATACGAATTATTAAAGAAAGAGGGTACGAATTCCTCACGCCCAGAACGTGTACCGTACACGTGGCCATAGACCCGCAAGAGGCGCAAATCTCTCTCTCTTGTATGTACATATCTTCACTTCACGAATACACGTAGAATACCACAAACCCACCTCCATCCCACCACCATGAACGACGAGGAAATAACCATCGAAACCCAGTACACCCCAAATCCTGAGAGAGTCAGAAAGTTCAGAGTTCTCTTCTTCGACCTCAGCATCCATGTCACCGTCACCGCCACCCCCTCCGTCGTCCGTGATTGGCTGAAGAAGGCTCTGCACCGGTTTTGCCACAACGTCAACCACCGCCGCCTCGTCGTCGGCCTCGGCGTCCAGTGGACCTCATCTTCCGACGCCGCCGAAACTCTCCAACTTGGCATTGGCCACATGTGCCTCGTCTTCCAGATCCACCACGCGCCCCGCGTCCCACTCGCCCTCCGCCGCTTCCTCTCCGACTCTGACCACACCTTCGTTGGCGTTTGGAACTACCGCGACCAGGACATGCTCCGCAGATCCCAGCACAGGCTCCTTGTCCCGAGCCTCGTTGATATCCGCGACGTGGTGGCGGACAAGAAGGGGTGGAGTAGGCAGCTCTCGATGGAGACGCTCGCGGATGATCTTTTGGGTTTCGAGGACGTGAAGAAGCCGACGTTTATTGGGAGGAGTGAGTGGGATGATTATCCTCTTCGGGATGAGCAGGTTCAGTATGCTTCCGTCGACGCTTTTCTTTCGTTCAAAATGGGAAAGGCCTTGCATGTCTGGAACTGGAACCGCTGATCTGGTTAGTGGGCACGATCGAAAAGCTAGGATTTTTTTTCCTTTTGGGTGGGTTTTTTAAATGGTTTTTGTGGTATATATGGGTTTCAGTTTAACTGGGGTACTTGGCTGATGTGATTAATGGCTGGCTATTTTACTCATGTTGTGTACATGATCCATATTTTCTTAATTTCGACTAATATTTGACATCTTAAGATTGCTGTCATTTTGTTGCAAAATTTAATCTTTTTTCTATTTCACTTGAACGTACATGGGATCTTAATTCCCCTTGTAATGCGAGATAAATATGTAGGGAAAAACTCAAAAACAGGAGAGAAAGGGCGGGGAAGAGAGATCGATGGGATCCATATTTGATCTTTATTTTGGCAATATCCTAATATATATATATATATATATATATTTGAACAACCTATTTATTTATGTTTATGTCATGGGTTGTTCCTGCCTAGTAAAAGTGCTCTTCTTCTATTTATGAGATAATTATGATTTAAAATAAGAAAATATTTAATATACGTACTATGATATTAATCGATTCAATTCCTGAAAGTACCTATCACTCAGGTACTACGTACACAAAAAAACACCATCCTCTGTGGTCTTAACAAAAATGTTGGATCAAAACTACTAAATTTAAACTCTGACAAAATTAAAACTAGTGAATTAAATAAAAAAGAGTTAAATCCAAAATAGAGAGAGGAGCCATCAGCGAAGCCTTCTCGTCGGCCCTCCTCCCTCAATCGCATCTTCAGGCCTGAAAAGAAGAAAAGATTTCCTCCCTCAGAATCAGACATTTGTTTCCCTCGTCGCTTTTTCTTTCCTGAATCTGCAGCAAAATGAGGGAGAAAAATCTTGCTGCCTTATTTGCATGCCGTACTCTTTTTTCTTTTTTTTTCTTTTTTTCTTTTTTTAAAAAAAAAGAATTCTTTGGCTTGGCTCGCACGCATACGGGTGGCTGACTGGCTGCAATGGATCCCAAGGCTCAGCAATTTATTTCTCTGATGATTGCCACGTGTACACTCACATGTTTATTCCTCGCCAATCCTATTTGATTTTTGTTTTCTTTATTAATATACCATTTAAGATCAAATTTAGGAACTAAACAATATTATAAAATTAAATATAAAATGCAAGAATTAATAAAAAGAAAAAAAAAATTATGATAAAGCTTACTATGTATTTTTGAGTAGAGGAGTGTTTGCTGCACAACAATGCTGATGTGTTCAATATTTTTTTAAATCAGTTGTTTTTAGTTCGGTTGATTTGAGATGACCGAACCATCTGTTTTTGGTTCGGTCATAACAAAAATGCTCATGTCCCTATGAATGATACACATGATATCACAACAATCCCGCCAGCTTAAGGGTATTGTTGAAATCTTCGTCAGTATTTCTCATTCATCGTCTTTTTTCTTTAAATTCCACAGGGTGAAGCTAAGAATCAGAATAGCCACAATTATACAGTATATTTATACAAACCCTATTCTCTTAGAATACTCTAAAAAGAATTTACAGCAGTTCCTATCCCCTCTCCCCCGCCCCCCCCCCCCCCCCCCCCAAAAAAAAAAACGCATAAAAAGAAATTCATAATGTTTATTTTTCTCCTTTTTCTACTCGGAAGGTTGAACTTCTTCTTGCATAGATGAAGTTATAATAACAAGTGAGTTTTGGTAAATCAGCCCAATTGAATCATTTAATTAAGTCTTTTAAATAGTTCTAATGTTTTAAAAAATAAGCCACCAAAATATTAATTAATGATGCAGGACGGAAGGAATTTTTACAAAATAGATCAAAAACTACATAAAATATAAGACAAATCTTACATTATTTCAGATTCTCACCAAAATATCAGAGAGAATGGGTTGAATAGGGCCTCACTTAAATTGGCAGAACCGCACCACCAAAAGAAGAGAGAAATTACATCTCAAACAAAACATCAGTATATTTTCATTCATCATAATCAATCCATTAGAATATAACATTATGCTTAAATAGCTTAAGAGACTAAAACCTAATCCTAATGTGACCGGCCCATTATTGAGTTTCAAATAAAACTGATAACAAAAATAAAACTCATAATCTAAATAAAATTAAAGGACCAATTTACTCTTAGATAAATGATATAAATACATTTCATACACATCTCATTTTCAAATCTACCATTAGATTTAATGTGGGTCCCATAAATCCGATGGTGGATTTGAAATTTGGTTGTATGAAAATGTGTAGGAGATGCATGTGTATCATTTCTCTTATTATTGTCTCATTCTAGTTTCTTCAATGTTCTCCTTGAAGGGATGCTAAGCAAGTGGTAAATGATGTTAATCATGGTTCTCTAAACCTGTCAATAGCTGGCCATTTTATTGAGGGGATTTTTTCAGAAATGCAAGGGCTCAGGTATGCATATTTGGTTTATGTGGGTAGAGAGGCTAAATAATGTTTAGCAGTACTTGTGAGGTCACTGTTGTAACATGAAAAAAGACAAAAGTTGGGCATCACCATTTTATGCTAGAATAATCTGCTCATTATTACCATCGTAGAAGAAATTTTTATTTTTAGTTAGTACATAAAGGATTTTGGAGGTGCGGGGAATCGAACACAAGAAAATACTCGATTGAAAAATAAGATTACACATAATTAAATGATTGAGAACGAAGAATATAAAGGAAAATACTATGGTCCGTTTGGGTGTTGAATCTGAATATTATTCGAATTAACTATGTGAATTATGAGGTTTGACTTTGTGAGATAAAAATTGAATAAAATATAATTTATTTTTTTAAAAAAAGTAGAATATTATTCAGAAATGGTCGGGTTTTTTTCACATATGAGATGCAATGAGTTACTTAGAAAGAATGATGAACCGAAGGGGTTTCAAACTAAACATGATTGTATTGGGTTTCCAACCCAAGAATATGATCCTCATTTTCTAATCCAACATGGAAGGGAAAGATATTTTGTGTATCTATTCTTTCATAAACAACAATTTGGCCACTAAATTGGCTTTTACAGCCACCCAATTGTAATGAATAAGCAGTAGAAAGGAAGTAGGCATTGGTAGCTCATCTTATTATATGACGAGTATAACAAACTTTACAATAAGTTTAGGCTCAGTAGTGACTAATTTTGCCATCATTGCTTCTAATAATTCAGACAAGGCTCAGCAGTATATTGAAAGCACCCTAGAATAATGCAATCAGGACGAATCCACCTGATAGAAACTCCTCCACCCATATAAGATTAAGAATGGGATAGAGGGTGAGCTCTGTCGTTTCCCTATATATATATATATATATATAAAAAAAAAAAAAATCTTTAAAAATTAATTAAAAATAATAAATTTAAAAAAAAAAATTTGAAAAAAGAAAAAGAAAGAAGAGGGGTGGCTCCCTCTTGGCCACTTCCAATGACCAAAACCTATCATTTTTTTTTTAAAAAAAAAAATTATTATTTTTAATTAAAATTTAAAATTTTAATTTTTTTATAAAGTGTCACGTGTCAACCTCAGACCGCTGTAGACCGTTAATATTTAAATGAAAAATGTAATAGAAGTACCAAAGTTGTTTTTACTCCTAAACTCAGGTACCAGCTACGAACAAATGAAAACTCAGGTATTAAATTTAACCCTAAATTTAAATCAGGATTAACAAGTTGAAAGCGAATCAATATTACTTGTGAATTATACATAATTCCAGAAAACCAACTCGCTTGTTACTGTAGGAACCAGTTTGATTAGTAAGTGATACATATTTGACTCGCTCGACAAACCTTGATAGGAGCTCGCGAGCTCAGCTTGTTTAAAGCTCGACTGGCTCGTTAGTCCAACTCGTTAGTTCGTTCATATCTCTTGTATATATATGTGTATATATATTAATATATTACTAAAAATGAGTTATATAAATCCAAGCATGTATATTAGTAATTAAGTAATATATGTTATATATTTTACTTAATATTTATATGTGTGTGTATTAGTTAACATACTAACTAGTTAGTTCATAAACTAACATATATATATACACACACACACACACAATAAGCATATAGTATACTAGCTAAGTAAATATTGTATTACATATCAATTATAATACTTTAATAATCATATTTAATATGTTAAACTAACATATTAAGTTATTAATAGTTAGTATGGAGGTTGTTTACAAACTCGGGCTTGAACTCCACTTTGATCACACATTGAAAATTTAATAGCCTACATCGAGTTCTAGTTGAGCCGAGCTTGTTGAGTAACCCGGCTCAGCTTGAATGTCATTATTAAGGAACTCGAGCTTGAGCTCGAGCTCGCTCGAGTTTTAAACAAGCCAAGCTTGAACACGCATTTTATAGTTCGGCTCGAATTCGAGTTCGACTCATAAACGAGCCAGTCTTGCTCGATTACATCCCTAGTATCAGTGTTTCACGTGAGTTAAGTGTAATTTATTATTATTATTATTTTCATTTAAGCTAAGTGCAATTTTAATTATGTGTATATAATAAGCTTTTATGCACTTTTCCCTTGCAAACCAAGTTTCAAGGGTAAGTTTTACCCAAAGTTTATATCATTTGGTATCATAGTTGGTCACCACGTCGAGTATGAGATCGAATGAGTTGTAATTTTGTAGTTGAGTCACATATGAGAATATCTATAAGTTGGATTAAAATGTGTTACTACTATTTATGAGTGTAATATTAAGTTATTAAATACTAATAGATCAAATAGATCCGTTAAAAGAAAAAGGGTTATCATCGGGCCAGTTTTGATAAAGTGGGTCACTATAGATGCCAGCGGTAGAGCATGGTGGTATGTTACGATAATAAGTGTCTCACATGGCTTAAGTGCAATCTTAATCATGTGTACATAATTAAGTTCTATAACACCCTCCCATTATAAGCGGATTTTCAAGGGATTTTCAAGGATTAATTATATATATATATATATATATATATATATATATATATACCAGGGAAAAATAGTTCTCTCAGCAATATGCTAATGACAATCTGACTGACCATGACTAGCTAAGATAACAGAGAAATGGAAAAAGAAGTTAACACACATAAACATGTAAACATTTATGCATTTATGAAGCATAGATATTTCACTACTGTCATTTATCAAGCATAGAGAAAAGCAGTAAATGTAAACATGCCAGATAAACATAATTAAAAAAATGCAAAGGCTTAAAGGCTTAAAGCACTTTATGCATATCTTAATAACAACAGCAAGAAAGTTCCTCATAATGGGTAGAAATTGCAAGGCTGAGGAAAAACTCTAATTATTTGTTTAGCAGAGGCAATCTATCATTTACTTTTGCACTGAAAGAGGCAACTATACACTAATAAATTTCATTACCTTTCCACACTTTCCTTGAGCAAGTTACGACTATTTACAAGGTGAAACTTGCTAATATCTAATATTCCAATCCCCCGAAACGTTCCATATTTCCTGCACCACAATTGAATCTGCTTGCTTTACTTTCCCCAGATTTTCAGGTGCATTTGTCACCGACCACCAACATTTAGAAAAATGCAAAAACTTCATTTTAATCCTCTTGAACTTTCATCACTTTTGTAATTTTTTTTTTTTTTTCAAAATTCAAAACTTTCAATTTAATATATCAAACTTTTAATTTTTTACAATCGTAATCTTATAATTCGACCGACTTAACAAAGCCGTCAAGGACATTACTTCAAAAGGAGATATTAAAATGTTATGAAAGTCGTCAAGGACATATTAATTCGACCGACTTAACAAAGCCTTCTCCCAAATGATCTGGATCAGCAACATGGGTAATAGATTTTTCGAGCAAACTTGGAAGAATAACTCAACAAAACTCATAAGATTTCATGTCTGTCAAGCAAAACCATTCCATTATCTCATAGAAGTAAAACTAATACTACATGCAACTGATTAAACAAAACATTATGAAAGAGTATGCTTGCTGTCAAAGAAGCAGCAAGCATAAGCATAAATTATCAACTTTCAAGGTTCAAGTTCATAAAATTCAAATATTGCAAGAAAATGAAACAAATTTGGGTCAATTTTCAGAAGCAACGGAGATCTCCTCTGCCAGTAGTCTCACTACTATGTTTCTAAGCACGAACCCCTCTGTTGAGATTAACCATGCGGTTTGAAGCATCCATATGGGATCCCCTCGCAGCTGAACCACTCTGATAAGAATTCCTCCCTGACCCTCCATATGCAGCATCTTGGTATCGTGTACCCGGATAGCCAGCACTGATGCTTCGGGATTGACCTGTCCGGTCCCTTGAGTACCCACCTCCAGCAGCTTGGCCTACTGCCAAATGTCTCCCTCCACCAACACCATATCCCGCACGCCCAGTGCCACCACCTTGCCTTCCCTGATTGAAAGAGAAGCTCTCTTGCCACCTACCTCCTGCAGCATTATAATCTTGGTTATCTCTCCGCCTTGGAGGTAGATCCAAACCACCGCCACCTATCCTTGCTTCTATTGCCCTCTCATTACTTTCTGCAAGGACTGAAAGCTTCTCTGTTAACTGGAATGCCAGAGCCTGCAACCTAGTGTGTTCAACATCATGGAAAACAATGCAACGGGTTGGCTGGTCCCAACTCGCATGAAGCTCCTCATTGATCATCATCTTGCTAACAATGCTGTGAATCTGGGCATCTGAGAGGTCAAACATTTTGGTGAGCTGGTCCAAGCTCAGGGAATCGTAGGAAGAGGAGTAGGTAAATAGGTAGGTCCTCAGTCCCTCTTCCTTGATCTTATCCTTGAGCATCTCAAGGACATTCTCTCGATTCCTGAGGAGCTTCCACACATCCAAGGACTTGATAACCTCAAAAGCCTTCTCAAAGTCTCCCTTGCTAAGGGCCCTGGTGGCAGCCATTATGTGGTCTCTGACATTTTCTGGGGGACCTGTGAATGTTTGCCTCTCACTCACCTCAAGCAATCGTCGGAAATTCTTACTTATGACCTTGTGCTTTGGATCATGGGTGTTTGCTCCCATGTTGGGCACTTCTAGCAGCATGGCACATATCAGATGGACAGACTCCAGCAGCTCAAGATTTATGTGCATATGGTATGGCATCTGCCGTCTCCTTTCGATCCTTTCCTGTTTTGGGTTTAAGGAGAAGCATTTACAATAGTGAGCCCTTGGACATATGCATAAACAAATATACATATTACTTAAATCGCATTGGAGATGCACTGAACCTAACCCAACAACAATATTTACAAGAAGAGATGCAAACATAAAGGTCTTTCTATATCTTGATTCTAGATGGAATGACAAATCATCAAAAAATAGTCACACAGCACATTCTAAAGAAACTTATAGGCTTTTGTCATCATAAAACTATCATCTTGCGCAGGATGAAATAAAATTAACCAGAACAATCACAAGCTCACCTAATAGCAAAATCTAAATTCATATTTTTCTTGTCCATAAAAAATGTAATGGCCATATCATGTGTCACATAGTTTATTGCTTTCACTCCATCATCCCCGTCAAATGGAACCCTACACGGACTAACAATAAAAACATATTAAACTCCAAACAGCATCTGTTCAAAATCTTATGTAGTACAAAAAGTTGCAATCGTGCAGTTGTACTGTATCAACCATGGTCAACTCAATTTACAACCCCCAGAGAGACAAAACGCACAAGCAATCCTTCTTAGGACGTTCTTTACTTGTTCACATTCACAATTTTTTTTATTTAAAAAAAAAACAATTGATTATAATTATTTAATCCTGACGAAGTAAAAAACAAGTCATCATCTCCAAGATCGAATGAATACAAGGACCTTGAATTGGGATATAATTTCAAAAGCACAATTAGTCAGTTAATAATGCCAACATGTTACTCTGTCATTAAAAAAATATAGCATCAACAACACGTCATCAATAAAACTCCCTGCTATATTTAAAATTTTCAGCGCCATTTCTCACACCTTAGTGTAAACTGAAGGTAGCATACTTGCACATAAAAAGAAAGTATAGAATTTGCATCTTTCAGCTAATTTATTCGCAACATAATTTCTTATAAGAAACTCCAATTAAACTATTTCAAAGGACATAATAATCCACACGTTCTGCATATACAGTGAAGTAGCCTAGATGGGAATTTAGAGAAAATATCAACCTTGGAATATCCAAGCAGATCTACAAGCTTCCAACAATGAAAGGAAAAAAGAAGAAGAAGAAGAAGAAGATGAACAACACCAACTAAGGATTAATCTACATATGAAACAAGAATACAAACATTAGTACCTGCTCTGGAGTCTTCTCATGATATCGGCTTTGAGAAACACCTTGTGCAAGCAACTCCTTTACCCTTCCACCTGAATATAGTTCAGAAAGGCATCCATGGCCTTCGATGATTAATCCAGCCCGGAACGCACATAGACCAAGTTGTGCCATTGCCCTGTTGAAAAGGATCTGTGTTGATATGTCCATATGCTGGATGCTATCTTGCAAGTGACTCATAAGCAGCAAATCACGTGAAGTTGAAAACTCATCCAAGATAGCATGGTGGTAAATGTCACAGAGCATGGCACGAGCCTTAGTCCGCTCATCTCCATACTTATAGATGAGGGATACCAGGCAATCCATCAAGCTCCTACTATTTTCTGGAAATGTGGGTTTCCGAGGAACAAGCTCTGGAGTAACAACAAATGGAGATGGACCCCTACTTTCCTCAACTACTTTAGGATCCTCACCTGCTTCTCCATCATCTCCATGTCCTGTCTGCTCAGCCAGTTTTCTCATGGCATCATAAACCTCTTGTGGCTTATAATAGATGAGTTCAATCCGCTTTAAAGCAACCTTTGCAGCAGCTTTCAGGTCCTCAACACGTTCTAAATAATCCTGGACATTTTGAGCAAGAACTGAAAACATAGGCTCATCCCTGAGTCTCTCAACATACTCACGAGTGTGGGGATCAATGCATTGCAAGCTCTTGAAAAACTCAGCATCTATCTTTTCAACAAAGGCAACCAAGTTTCCCCAAACCCGGATCTTCCCATTATAGTCTGGCCCCTTCTGGGTTTCATTCTCGTCGGGCTCCATTTCATCCACCACTATGTTGGAATGCTGGACGAGAATGTCCAAAATCACAAACATATTCTGGACACATTTCTTCCATACATTTATGGGCATGTGGCCATTGAGACCCGGGTTGACATCAAATTGTGCAGAGACAACACTGAATAGAATTTCAAGTTTCTGCGCAGGGGTTTTGGCAACCTTCGTCAAAAAAGTGAGCTGCTCAACCTGCTCAAACCTTCCAGTTCCTTTCTTACCCCGAGCAGCCACAATCTCCTTGAATTTCTTGTTAACTGTATCCCATGTGATCTCACTGGGGTTCTTGAATTGCTTATCCATGAGCTTATCTTTCTTGCTCATCTTCTTCTCCCACATTCCACCATCTTCGTCTTGGCTATCCCCACCTTTTCCATCATCTTCGTCGTCAGAATCTTTGAATTCAATCTTTGTAGGATCCTCCTCAATCTCAGAATCAGTTTCCTCATCCTCATCCTCCTCCTCCTCATCTCTTTCCTCCTCACTCTCAGGATGTTCCCTATACTTACTTATGAAATCCTCGTATAGTTTGTTGTTTTTCTTCAGCTTCTGTTTCATTGAGTTCAAGGCCTTGGCATTGCTGCTGCTCATCTTCTTCTTGGCATCCTTGTTGGCCAAAGCCTGAGTAAGGAAGTCCTCCAACATCACAAGTGCTTTAATGTAAAGGTTAGGGACCTTTTCAGACTCCGTAACGCGCATTACTTTCTCCAGTTGTTTATTTATCTTGTCAAAGCTTTCCTGTAAGCTCACCCAGTCATTTATTTTCATTGCATTCTTCATCTGGTCAACCGTGGCTGACATCTCCTCAAAACGCTTATCTTTAATAGACCTAACAACCCTCTTTTGGCCATTAGAGTCATCACTATCACTTAGATTTTCTTTAAGGTATCTGCTTCCCCCAGCTTCGGTGGTGGGGTCACCGGGTGCATTCTCAATCTCTTCATCATAATCACTCTCCTCCTCCTCAGAGTCACTGCCACCCTGTTAATAGCACAATTTTTTTTTATAAAATCCGTTAACAAAGGTGGTTCTTAAAGTTCAATCATAATACAGAATCCAATAATTGATACTGATAAGGTATTGAAATAAAGGTAAGAACCTGTGATGTCCAGAAACGTGAAGCCATTCTCACGAACAAGTTAAATGCAACAGATCAGAAACCTCAAGAAACTGCATTTACAAACAAAAAATATGATATCTTCAGTGAATTGACATCTAAAATTTAAGTGTCCCAATGCAAATAACCTTGGTTCTGTCAGGGACCAATTTGCATAATAAAATAACATGATTGATAAGCAATTACTCCACAAAACAGAAAAACAAAAAAACAAAAACAAAACATATGCACGCGCGTGCACACACACAGGGATGCTAAAACCCTAAAATACCTCAAATAGGTGCCTGGGAAAGATTGTAAATTTGAATACGTTAACACTTTTATACCTTGTATTCTTACTTAAAACTTACAAAAGAACCCACAAACACAAACAAACATGCTCAACTAGACCTTAAGTAGCCACTTGTCTTAGCGAAGAAGAATTTTTGTTCTTCAGAGCAAAAGAGCATAAAAGGCTAAAATCAAAGCAATCCTTCATATGAAACCGAAAATCCACAAATTTCTCGGCAACAAAAATTAAATTAAATTTGATAAAAATAATCAAATAAAACCAAGTGCTAAGCTTTTGCTGACGATATATGCATACATACAGCAAAATCTAACATATAGAACAAAGGGAACCCAACCCATTTATAGATCACTGTATCTTGGTCATGGTGAGGCCGGATACCCAATTAAGGATTGATAAATATTTCTATTGATAATGCAACAACGTGATATCTCCTCAATTACAAATCCTTTAAGAACCAGTTGAACTAATACATTCAAACTAGAACGATTTTCATCTCTAGGCTAAAACTGGAATCAGAAGAACCCTAAATCTACACCAAACATCTTGCTTTTTATCGTAGAAGAACATCACCCCTTTGCATCACTAAGGTATTCAGTAAATCACCTAAAAACAATAACAAAAACGTACCAAATTGACAGAGAAAGAGGAAAACGCAGCAGGTCGCAGGTTTTGACACAGACAAAACCTTTAAAAGGGGGCGGCAGCAGGTCACAGGAAGAGCGCACGAAAACTTGAGACTGCGAGAGAGCGTGCGATGGATGGGGATACGAGGGATTAGGAGGACGGGACAATCGGGCCGGGTTTATAAAAGCCCAATACTAACCGACCCAAAATTTTCTTTTCTTTTCTTTTACAACAAAAAAAAAAAGTGTAATATTTGATAAATGAGATAAGGACACGATAATATGATATATTGATGCAATCAGCTATTATTTGATATTTATTTTTTGGGATAATTACACTTAAACTCCCTGATTTATTCACGGTGTGGTAATTTACCCCCCAATGTACCAAAATTGGTACATGACCCTCCCGAACTTGCCAACGTGTGACAAAATCGACCTTCCGTCCAGTTACCCGTTCGTTTAGACGGAAAGTCGGTCACGTGCAAGTCACGTGACTTGGGGAGGGTCTCTGTCTTAAACGGTCACATGACTTGCACGTGACTGACTTTCCGTCTAAATGAACGGGGAATTGGACGGAAGGTGAATTTTGTCACACGTTGGCAAATTTGGGGGGTAATGTACCAATTTTGGTACATTGAGAGGTAAATCGTCACACCGTGGATAAATCAGAGGGGTTAAGTGTAATTATCCCTTATTATTTTGATTAGTATTTTGTGTATCTATTATTATCCGCGGTAAAAGACCGTTCATAAAAAATTGCTAGTCTCTTAAAAGCGGGTACAAGTAGATTCTGCCCCTTATGAATGGACAATTAGATACTAAAATCGCTCTTTGATAAGGATGAATACGAGGGAGGACAGGGTTAAAAGTTGCACATAAGGGCGATGCTCAGCCTTATGAATAACTGATATTTAATCAAAGCTTTGGGAGTCTGAGAAGCAATAACAGTTTTTAAAATTTTGTCAAATAGACCCTAAAATTTTTTAGTTTTATTCACAAGATTTTAATCTAAAATAATATCTTACTAATTCCATAATTAGACAAACTTAACCAGTCACATGATTTGAAAAGTCACTGGAATTAGGTTTTTATTACAAATATGAATACCGTGTAGTATAATAATATATCTCCTCCTTTGGGTCCCATTTATTATTGGTGGGTTTTTTTTTTTTTTTTTTTGACCCTTTCTCATTGTCCAATTTGGATTGTTTTATTAAGTGGGTTAAATATAATGTTTTAGGAAACTTCACTTACATTGCCCTTGTTGTAAAGTATTAGCGTTTTTGCAATCATAATCTCAAACTTTTTATGGTGCTCAACTAGCTTGGTCGGACCCGACTTTGACTGATTTTGAACTTTTATTTTTTAATGTAGGTATCTTAAAAAATTTTCCTTTTTAATTTCACCCAATTTTCTGTTACAATGTCCAAATGCCCCTTTTTTTTAAAAAAAAAAAAAAAAAAAAAGTGAAAGGCCATGGGTCACCATAATTTTCCTTTATTCTAGTTTTCACTTTGTTTAAAATAATAATAATAATAATAATAACAATAAGAATTAATTTAGGCATTTTAACAAAAAATAAAAATTGTAAAATTAAAAGGAAAAAATTCTTAGACTCTCATGGAGAACTACTTGCAGGTGCACGCAGGCCTTATAGGTATCAAAATAATCCACAAATATAGCCCTGAACTTTTAATCCATCAATAAAGAGGAATAGAGGATAACGTGGATTTGACTCATTAGAGATATCTTATGAATAAAATAGTATTTTTGGATAATTTTAAGGAGATATGTTAATATTTTTCGTGGTGAATTTTGATTGTTCCATTTTAGTTTATAAGTTGTGATTTTGATATTAAGAATTTTATTCGAGGCTTCTAATTTTAGTAAGGAGAATTCAAAAGTGTTTGGGGGGTTTTATTTAGACTATAAGGATTTTCGGGAGTTTTATTTTAGATTTTAAATAATTGAGAGATAATAAATAATAATAATAATAATAATAATAATAATAAAAAGGTTCAATTTCAATTTCGTAGTTTAGAGAATAATCGCGGGCGCCCAGGGGGTGGGTGTGGGCGTTTCCTTAGTAAAATGTTAAACTAAAAAAAAAAAAAAAGTTGGCATGTTGGGTTCAGGTTGACTCGACAACTCGTTATGGTCAACCCGAACTCGACACGTTCAGCTAAACGGGTCAACCGATTAAACCCGAACACGATGCGCTAATTTAATAATTAAACCGACTCGACCCGACCCTGATAGACCCGTTTAGCTAACAGGTTGTGTCATGTTGACGGGACCGATATGTTTAGTCCATGAATGTAGCAATTGAGACTACAAATAGCAAACATATATCTATGATGTTGATTACTTTGCAGAAAAAGCATGATGTGGGCTGAACTACAGCAAGTAAATCTCAGCAAGAACTAGACCCATACAATTAAACATATATATATGAACCGAGGAAATTGATGTGAAGGAGAGAAAGCTCAGTGCACAAAAAGAACTAGACCCATACAAACACTAAAAGAGTGAAGTCTTTTATGAATCTAGTTTCAATATCTTCCGATGGGGCATATAGCCTTCTTAAAAGGGCCACTTTAAGGAATTTTTGGGCTAACTTCTCCAATTGAACATCAATGACTAATTCTTTTGACAGCATCTCAATTTAAATAATTTTAATTGATGAAAAGCCTTTAGGTTTAGACAGATCATTTATTTGACTCATTCCCAACTGTTGATGGGTCGAATCATTTATTTGATTCATTCCAAACTGATCTTAAGAAGGCTCTATCACCTTCTTTTTCTTTTTCTTTTCTAATAGTTTCCCTTTCCATTCCCTGGCATTGAATTGAATAAAAAATAAAATAAAATAAATACATGAAATTGTTGCAATAATGTGTCCCGAGCCCTTCAAATTAAACATCGGTTGAATGGATGGGCCAATGATTCGTCGCCCATTCTTCGTTTGCGTCCAAGGTCCAGCCAGTTTGCTCAATCTCATTGCCGCTTTCCTGTTGGGCTTACCCTTCGGATATGTGCATTGGCTTTACTAGGGCACAGTATTAGATGATATGCGAGCATCCAAATCTCCAACAATTTGTCAATTTCGGTCGGAACAATAAATGTGAGAGAGTCTATATGAAACCTATTTGTTCAAACAAATAGACAGCTGCTCAAAACTTGCTCGAATTATTGCCTGAATTGCTAGCAATTTGAAAATATATCGTAGCTTGATGGTAGAAGATAAGGGTGTACAAAGGGTTGTGGTTATTTCTCGCTAACTGTAACCGGTTTAGGCCATAATTCATTTTTAAATAAACTCAACCGTTCGGCTGATTAGCAGTTAACCGCAACCGGCGGTGATACAATTATTGAAGGCCGGTTAATAACCGGTAATCACTTTTTATAAAAATTCAAAACACTTTTTTTTTTTAATCATAAATTATTGCACTATTTTAAGTCCATCATTTCTATTGAAGTCACTTAAGCCTTACTCATTTCCAAAAGGTACCTCAAAGGATGAGGTTTGCTCAAGGCTTATAAAGCCCACAATCCAGGCAAACCTTGGCAATGTGGGATTCTTAACAATTTCGACAAGCACGACAAGCACGTATGATGTTGTTTATGGACGCCCGTGAGAGCAAAAGGAAACAACAATTAACTACACGTTTACTGTTTACTGTTTCAGAGAATTTTGTCTTTAGAATTGCTGTCATTATGAACTTCAGTGACAATAAGGTAAGGAAGTTGAAAAATGTTGCAGAATATTGCATTTATTGTTTCTCTTTTAATTAAATATAAAATAAATGTAATGCTTATGACAAATTAATTTGAATATACATATATTCAAATCAATCACTGCAAATGCCTTGTTATGATAAAAGATGCTTATTCCATCAACATGAATTATGCACTAGTTGTGAATATCATTGGGACAACCAAAAATTTGTACATAAATCACTTTTGTTAATCCCAATAATCAGCAACTGCAACTGATCTAAGCGGTTATCCGGTTGCAATTATTTACAGTTATACAGTTGTTAATAGTTACCAATTATTAACGATTAATAATCGTCTCATTTGTACATTCCTACTAGAGACGAATGTGTCCTACATGTCACTACACTTCATTTTACAAAACGCTTGGCAAGTTTGCATCAATGTGCCATGTCTTGAGATTTAATCTCTACTATTGTGCTGTATATAGGTTGCAAATTAAATGAACTGGATGGTTTAACCATGTCTTCATATTTTTTAGCAACTTTCACTCTTTTATATGCACTCCACATTTGCAGACAATTTCTCTTCAGAATTTGAGACTTCTTTCTCTTATATTTGACTTCTTCTTGTACCTATTGAGCTAATATCACTACTGCTTCCTTCAACAGCTACTTGCAATCTTGATATTTCTTTTTTTTTCTTTTTTCTTTTTTTCTAAATATTTGCAATCTTGATCTTGTTATCAAAAGCCGAGGTCGGGCAACGAATTTTAGAGGATTTCGGATTAGTTTTTCTCACTTTGCCTTTTAGGCTCTGCTTGTTTCAGCATAAAATGATTTCTGAAAAAATATTTTATGTAATTTTTTTGTGTTCAGTGCAATGAAAAATAATAGTCAAACTGAAAATCACCGAAGTTCGCTGGACCGCCGCTGGAGATTGCTGTAGTCAACCGCCGTTTACCACCGTCGCTTATTTTCTGTACGAGCCAAACCCTAAAAAATATTTTTCAACAGAAAATATTTTATGTCAAAACAAACGTAGCCTTAGAGCTCATTTGGGTGTGCGGTTTTTTTTTAAAAAAAAAAAATTGCGAATACCTAAAGAATTTATTTTTGAAATTATGTTTAGATGATTTAGAAAATCTAAGGCAAAATTATAAAAAAGTTGAATAAAATTAGAGTAAAATTTGAATTCTCAAAAATTGTATTTGAAAAATGAAGAATACCCAAACATGCCCTTAATTACAAAATATTGATCGAATTAAATAATAGAATTGACTAAGTTTTTTCGCAATAAGAATCATTGTGATTACGGAAAGAGAAATGATTGTCGTACAATTTTTGACATAATTTTTGTACAATTCCAACAATTTGTTTTTCAAACTAACTGTTGAATTTAATTTTCTACATATGGGTCTTAAATATTTAATAATTAATCTTAAAAAAATTATTAAAATTATATAAAAATTATAAGCGTACCATATCGGTCAGGGAAAAGGGACCTAAGAAAAATTGTAGAAAGTGGTTGAAAGACTTGTGGGGGCAAATTACGTTATTTTGACTGGGGGGAAAAACTTTTCGTGGAAAGTCAGGACTTAGTCGCTGGGACAGAAAGTAGACGTCAAAGAATTGGAAAATTTGAATTCCATTTTACTATTCCTTTTCCTATATTCCACGCAACTTTTTCCTTTCCCCATCAATAAGAGTACACAAATATCTCAAGCATGACCAAATTTATTTATTTTTCTTTTATTTTTTTTCTTCCGTCCCTCCCCCTCTTTTTTGGCCAGGATATAGAGAACATATCACATATAATATTGCTTATTATAATTTATAACATGCATGTAAATACCAACAAATAGAAATTAAAACGAGTTTGACTTGAATTCAACTATATGAATTGTTTTTATCTATAAAAAAAATAATTTTTTTTTTAAAAAAACTATATGAATTGTTCCAATGGACATGGAACTTGCATAAAAAGTTATTTTTGTATTTATATATTCTTTTATTGCCTTTTTTAAAAAAAAAAAAAAAAATTCCTCCCTCCACTTTTTTTTTTGGTTAAAGTATATTTGTTAATGTGTTTTAAGGGTGTTTTTTGGTTTAAAAAATGTTTTTCATTTGGGATTATTTAATAATATCTTTAACTTGAGAACAAAAACCCAAATAATAATAATAATAATAAAATCGTTTTCACATCATCTCTTTCATTCGATGCATTCTCATCTTGAATAGTATCTTATAAGTCTGACAATTTTTTTACACGACTTAATAATCCAACACAAAATTAGTAAATTATGGTCGAGAAATTTGTCATGTTTTATTAACTGGGTCGGGTAAGGTTTAATTTCTATAGTCTTATATACATGTATCGACAAGATTTGAATCTGACACGCGATATAAGGGCTGACAAATTTTTACACGACCCTCAAACTTGACACGAACTCAATACGAAATTAACGGATTATGATTAAAAGATCTGACCTGTTTAATTTAATGGATCAGATTAAAATTGACTTATATGATCATATACACACGATCTGAACCTGATCGCAAAAATAAATTGCCACCCGTATTATCTTATGTAAGATGATAAGGAATTATTCCAATTCATTGACTTAGATTTTGGAATTGTTTCCTTCCTATTCCTATATGTAGAAACGTTCTCTCTAAACTTGAACCTTTATCATCTCGAGGGGGCAAGAGATGCAAAAACGCTGCCATAATATATTAATATGCGTTGAAGGGCGAAGTTCCTGCAAATCTTTATAATTGCTCTCCCACTCATGAATGGCCATCCAAAGCTTATCTTTTGTTTATTCACAAAAAAATTATTAAATGCCATATATATATATATATATATATATATATATATATATGTCTCAAACTTGATCTGCTAAAATCCAAATTCTGCCTTTACAAACATGTCCTTCAACGATCAACGTTCAACGATGGGGCGTTGCCGCGTTGGCACGTCTCAAAACCAATTAATGAACCGATAGACTAGTTTTGTTAATTTTTTTTTTTTTTTTTTTTTTTTTTTGAGGAAACTAGTTTTGTTGAATTGGTCGGTCTACTAATGAAGCCAATTTGCTATAGTTAGGTCATCTCCAGCAGAAGCTTCATTTTAACCAAAAAGTTAAATTTGACTATTTTTATCACTTTTTCTTCATCCAACAGAATAGTCATTTTAATTTTTTTCTTAGGCTATTTACTGTTCACATATTTACTATTTTTTTTTTTATTGTTTTTTTTCTCTTCCCTCTTTCTCTGACTCCTCTCTCGCCCACCGAAGAAGACGAGGTCCGACGCCGACGCCTCTCTCTCTGCACTGACGCCGCTCGGAATAGGCACCGGTCTCCTCTCTAAGTGCCGACGCCGAGGTCCGACCGAGCCTCCCAAAGCTCCAGAGCCGAACGAGACCGTACTTGACGACCCAGATGTCGCCGCCGTCTACGTGCGTTGCTGGCCGACTCCACCGTCTTCGTCTCCAGGCACTCCACAATCTCCAGCTTCCCCACCGTCAGATCGCCCACCACATGGTACAGAAACACCGTTCTCAATCCCTCATTTGTCTGTCGAGAAACACCAAGGAGAAGTAAAGAAAATGTTGAATCCGGCTTCCCCACCGTCAAATCGCCCACCACATGGTATAGAAACACTGATACCATTCTCAATCCCTCGTTTGTTTGCCGAGAAACATCAAGGAGAAGCAAAGAAAATGTTGAATTTAGGAAAAATTACCTCACTACACCGCACCACCGACAATCGACCGCTCTAGCCACCATCGACCGCACCAGCCACCATCGACTGTTCTGAGTCTTGGGTGTGGGTGGGCAAGGTTGGTTTGGTTCTGGGTCTTGGGCGTGGGTGGGCAAGGTTGGTTTCAGTGGTTTGGTTGTGGGTTTGATGGGGTTGGCCGGTTGGGGCTGAGGACGGAAGAGAGAAAAAAAAATAAAACAATAAAAAAATATTAAAAAAATATTATTTAAAGAAAATAAAGAGTGTGATAGAGATTATTGTTGGAGTGTTTTTAAGATAACCAGTAGTTAAAGTAGAGATTGTCACTTTTTAAGTAGCTACTTTAACTCCAACTGCTGGAGATGGCCTTATTCAGCTACCATGACTTCATTTGTTTATTCATAAAAAATTAAAAATAATAATAAATAAAGACTTGGGCCCATTTGACAACTCATTTCTTTTTCACTTTATCCTCTAAAAGTTCGGGTCGAGAAAAAATAAAAAAATACTATTTACACACTTACCCTCTCGTATGAGGTGGGGTCTATGTGGTGTGAGTTTCACCCTATGTGAAAAGGCAGATGTGTAAAGAATGTGTAAAGAGTATTTTTATAACACTCTCCGCTCCGATAAGAGTCTTGTGAGGGTGATCTTCCTGTCCGTCCTTTGTTTTTGTGTTTATAGTATCTTGACTTTTGTTCAAAATATATTGTCCCTTTTAACTCATTTTCTAATTTCGAGTTTTCCATTTTAGCATTATTTTTTCGTTTGAATTAATTGCTTCGATCTTTTGTTCCATTATAACCTTCTCTTTTAATGTAATATATTGTACTTTTTTTTAAAAAAAAATAAAATAAAATAATAATAATTAAGCTCATTTCATCGCATTAATGAACAATTTTTATATTTGTCGGTGCTTTAGAGTAGGATAACTGGATAAGGCCCGAAGCACCGACATCCTCAGCTCAGACTCTCAGAGACAAGCGCGTTGGACGTAACCTAACCTAATTGGTCGGATTCTGTGAGGGAAAGGCAGTAGTACAGCTGTATGTAATCCCACTCATCGAAAAAAGCGCTGTCCAATCTAATCCCAGCAAATCCCCGTATTGGCATCGGGAAGTGGGAACAGTGCTTAGGTCCACACTCCACCGCTATGCAGCTCAGCTAAACTTAATTTCTATATTTTTTTTTAAATCACATTTTTATTTTTATATGTTGAATTGTTGATGTAGCAGGATACTTACGGTTTACTATATTTTTATTTTAAATTATTTATCTAAATTTGAGAGAATTTGAGTGGGTAATTGTGTAAGATCATTTATGAAACTCATCTGACCAAATAAGTGGTTGAACTTCGTCAAATAAATCTCATAAATTGTGTCTCACAATCACCTACCAAAAATCTCTTAAATTAAAACAAATATTTTGAAAAAATCTTGATCAGACATTTAGGTGCTTGTTTAATTAAACCTAAAACTCACTCACGGGTAGGGGCGAAATTAAGAAGGCCGGTAAGTGCTATGATCCCTTCCCCCTTTTAGCTAAAAATTTATATATAACTAAAATATTTATGTATTTATGTTAAATATTTATATATAACTTGAAAAAATATTAAAAATAATTAAAATTTAAGTTCATCCTTTATGAACTATTAATTTTTTTTTGGCTCTTCCTAACAAAATGAATTGGAATGTGTTTATCGCACAACCTATTTACATAATTCTTACATAATTCGATTTATAGATGTGAATCTCATCATTCATACACACACACATATATATATATATATATATATATATATATATATATATATATATATATATATATATATATATATATAGAGAGAGAGAGAGATATTTGTGTTAGTCCTACCATGCATAAATATATATTAAATTGCGTAAGAATTGGTCAAATCATGTTCCAAGGGAATTATAGTTCCCTTCCTGCTTAAGGAATAAGGGCGATTTATTAGTCAATACGTTGGAGGCACGCCTATACGGCTATTCCTACGGCTACGAAAGTTCTAAAAAATCATGCAAAAAGTGAAAAAAAACGTGGGCCACCGGTTTCGGGCCACGCATGTTTATGAGGTAGGTCCGTACGCGACAACGTACAAAGAAGCTGTTTGCCTTGCCTTGGGATGTGAGTACGACAGTTGGCAACTTGGCGATGGCAAAATTGTCAAACACATGCTTTGACTTTGATCATTCCCACAATTCCACAAACCTTTAATTCACTCTTTAATGCTCGTGATTTTCACGCTCTAACAAAAACCATTCATTTCCACGTCAAATTTAATTTATTTTAAAGTAATGTGAGATACTATAATATTATATAATATTCATTTTTCAACAAATTTTAAATTAAATGTTATTAAATAAAAAAAATCAATGATTGGTTAAAAATGACACTTGTATAAACGTTGAATAAAATTATAAATTTTTTAACAATTTTCTTGTATTCTATGATCAAGGGCAGAGCTATACTTTGGCTGGGAGGTGGCCCTAGGCCAAAGTTTTTCTTTCAAAAAATAATAATTTTACCCCAAATTTGTTTAATTTCTTTTAGTTTTGGCCCTTTCAAATTATATATATTTTTTTAATTTAGTCCTCCTAAAGTCTAAAAGCTAACTCCACTCCTATCTATGGTCATTATAAAATTTTAATGATTGCGAGTCCCAACCCATTCCAAAGTCCCACTATTAGGAAGGAAAATGATTTGGACAAAATTCAAATTCTAAGCCGATCCCTAAAAAAGAAACAAAATTAACAACAAAATAAAATAATCTTTTTATAAAGAAATATATATATTTTTCTATTCAAATAAATGGAAGAAAAGAGGGTAATTACAATATAAGTAATGAAAATAAAAGGTGAACAACCCAAACATAAGTTTCAAAACAATCATAAATCAGTACAAATAATAATAAAAAAAAACTAAAACTATTATGAATTGGTCAAATAAATTATTCGATCCATTGAAAAAACTAATGCCCCCATGAATGATGGTTTCCAAACGCAAAATTTTTCAAAATGAATAACCTAAGCAGCAGCTGCAACAAGCGGCGAAGCATCACAACAAGACAACATGCACCAAAATGGTTGAAATAGAGCAATCAATGATAAGTAATCTCAATATACCAAAAGAAGATAAATGTTAGACATTCAAATACTTTTTTTAGAATTTTTCAAAATGATAGATCTCATGAAATTGTGACACATCGTATTAGAACCAAATTTAAAAAATATTTAAATATATACCATTTCTTCAATAAATAAATAAAAATAAAAACAAAAACAACACATAAAAAGGGGCGCAAACTTTTAAAAAGTATCTCAACCCTTTTCGACCCCAATTAAGATTTGTTCATGATTGGAATTTGGCCTCTTGTAGAAAATAGATGAAATTAGCTGGAAAGTAGTGATTAGAATTAAATGTGGTAACTTTTCTTACAAAGAGTGATAATAGCCATTGTCGTAAAGAAGGTTCGAGGAAGCTACAGTTTAGTAAACAGACTCCTAGTTTAATTAGATGTTACTCGCAAGTAGTATATAATAATCGTTTGAAGTCTTCTATATTATTAATTTATTATTATTATTAAAAAATATAATTTATTATTATTATTATTTTTTGTTATCTAAATAAAATGTAAGAGGAAGACAGAGGAAGGAACAAGTCGTGCATGTATATCATGGTTTGATAAAATAAAAGAGTTGAATGAGTTGTAATCTACCTAAGTTACATTTAGCTTTGATATTTTAATTATTATTTTTTAATTGATCTGGTAGGAGAGAATTTCTTTTTAACATATTACCAATGGGTTCTTTACTCATGTACACGTGGCTGTACAAAGCCAACTATAATACACCATTAATTAATAGTACTCAAAAGTCTCTAATCATGACACCATGGGATACCACTGGTGGCCATTAAAAGATTATTTGGCCCCATTTAGTTTACAATATATTTTTCAAACAATTTCTTAATAGTATGCCTAAGCTACAAAAAGACATTTTCCCTCTGCCATTTTGCCTTGCAACCATTTTGGAGCTTCCCTTTATAACAGTTTAACTCAATTATATATAAATATATATTTTTTTAAAAAGTCAGTTTAAACCAGGAATATTGGTTGGCTTCAGCTCTGGTCAAGTTTTAATTGAAACTAGATCAATTAAAATTAGGACACGTGCTTCTTGTGTCCTATCATAGAACACGTCTCAATTTCAAGAGGTTAAACTCCAACTGAAACTGAATCCAAGTCACTTAACTTTCAGATATTTATTCGACAACCAACGTAAACAAGTAAAGTAATGTCATAGTAGTTACAACCAACTCTTAATTTTATTTATTTATTTATAATAAAGGTTGATCTAAAGATGAGTTATGTTGAGAATAATCATATTCCAAGTTGAATTGGGGTAGTAGTCTCAATCCGGGTCCAATAAAGACTCTTTGAAAAATTTGATCAACAGTCCAACTCATAGTTGAATGAGAATTGAACTTTCAGACCAAATCAAACATCAGACACTCCTAATTTAAGTGGGAGTAGTAAAATCAATTTAGGTTTGACTCCACCTCTTTGCCTATAAATTGATCCATACTCCAGTATAAATGACATACTGATTATTTTATGTATTGAGCATACTTTTCTCTCTTAAGCTAATTTAACTATTAGAGCGAGACCTCCGATTCGAAAAGTTAAGACTTTCATGTCAACGTTATGTAATTAAAATATAATTTATAATATTACTAAAACTAAAACGAGTAATATGGGACAACTTTCAAATTACTTGGATACATTCAGAGTGTACCATAAGTAGGATTACTTACCAAAATTGACAGGAACATATGGATGGGGATGCAGGATGCTTGCATCGTCTTTTATAGACCAGTTCTACCTAGTCTTTTAATGCTTTCACTGTCGTTTAATGGTCTCAATTCTCAAAGCTCATCGCGTGAAGAAGAAGTCAAGCACCTTAATTTGGGCATGGACTGTGAATATTTTCTTCAAGAAGTTTCTTCACTATAAGATGAGATTCTATTAGAATTAATCACAAATATATATATATATATAAACTCGAACAATCGATTAAGTTCTACTTTAATAAAAGTATTTTTTTTTTAATTTCAAAAATAAAATAAAAAGTATTTTTTTAAGAAAAGAAAAGAGAAAAAAAAAAAAACATGTATTTCATTGTCAAATTTGTCAGTAACAAGTGGACGGAGACCATCTATTTGTTATTTCCACACTCTCTCTCTCTCTCTCTCTCTCCCACTCTCACCACACACACTCCTATATATACATGATACGTCTGCAAGAAAGGCAGAAAGCCAACGTGTTAGAGCTTTTAACTTTTAAGAGACACAGCAGAGAGCTTTGCACGAAAGGAGAGAGAGAGAGAATTGACGAAAGCCACTCTGTAATCTTTGAACCTCTGAATAACAAACACAAAACCCTCTTCACCACCACACCACATTGTTCGCTCTCTCTCACATTGCCACCTACAAATTCTCATTTGGCCGTTTCTCTTTTCGGTTTCCTTCTCTCTCTACCTATCATTTCGATTTTGTGTTAAAGCCACTCGCTTCTCTGTTTTTCACTTCGTCTCCAATGGATTAAGGTAAGACTTCTATACCTTTCATTTCGTATTTGTTTCCTACTTTCACTCTCCTGTTGTTGGGTTTTTTTTTTTTTTTTTATTATTGAAACTTATTGATAAATTTTGAAAATGATATATGGGTTATGTTATCATGTTGTTTGATTGAAATGGGTAGGTTTGAAGAGGCCCTTCCGGGAAATATCCTTGATGAAAACTGTAGAGAGAGTTTACCCACATATTAAAAAATGAAGAAAAGAAAAGTAGATATGTTTTTATATGTATATATAAAAATTGGTTTGTAGAGGAAAAGATCAAATACGTTAATGGTATCTCTTTCTTGTTCTGTTTGATTGAAATGGGAGTCTGAACCTGTTTTCCCATTTATATTAAGAAGTATTTCTGGCCTACAAAGAAAAATGCACTCCAGGCATATGAGTTGTGTAATTTGAAGTTCCTTTATGATATATGGTCTTTTAATATTGTATATGATGTACTCGAGAAATTCATAATGTGTACTTATTCAAATGCTCGAGATTTGGTACGATCCTTTTTGTGCTCTTTCTTTTTATTTTTATTTTTAAAGGTATGCTCTTTGAGGGAGCTTAATTTGTTTATTGGGGAAGGGATGAAATGCTCAAAACTGGCGAACGTTTGTCAGGCATTTCCTTTTCTTCCTTATCATTAAACAAAGTATGGGCAGATGTTCATGAAATCAATCATATACCCTCATTGGTGAATACTGATATCCTAGTGTTATTTTCTTTACCATTTGATTGTCTGTCGTTGAAACCAATTTACAAATTTCTGGTGTTTAATTTTCGACTTTTGTATATTTCAACAGGTATCCAGTCCCCATAGAACTTGTTGATTGAGATCTTGGTTATTTGGATATACAAGACATCCAATTTTGATAGATGGGGTTATCCTTATCCTGTCCATTAGCTGACCTAGATGATGTGGATAGTCGCTTTGAAGCTATTCTTGTTAGATCAATTAGTTTTGGGGGCAGAGATGTGATGAGTCCCTTGCGACCAGTCAGTTTCAATGGCCGTGATTCAGTCAAAACTCCTTCTGCAGAAAAGGAAAACAATGTGTTTGGTAGATGTACTGTGAGCTCTAAGACTAAAGACATTGTAGACCAATTGCCAAGATCAGATGGATTGTCTGAGAAAACTCACCAATCACCATTGTCGGACCCAAAGAAGCATAGGAACCAGGCTGCATTGAAGTTGCAGAAAGTGTACAAGAGTTTCCGAACAAGGAGACAGCTGGCAGATTGTGCAGTTCTTGTGGAGCAGAGATGGTTTGTTTTAGTTTTATTACATGCATTTCTCTTAAGGAAAGTTTGGACAATACATGAAGATGAGAGCATCCGTTTAATTTCGTTTAATTTCGTCCCATATAGTTTGGGAACAAAGATTGATAATTTAATTTGGAGTCACTATTTATGTTCATATGTGGTGTTTAGGGTCTGTCTTTGCTTTACAAGGATTAAATGGATTGGTTTTAGGTCCGTTTGTCCAAACACCGTCTCCATATTTGTATAATAAGCTTCTTGCAATTCACTTTGTAGGTGGAAGCTGCTCGATTTTGCAGAACTAAAGCGGAGCTCGATATCATTCTTTGACATCGAGAAACCTGAGACTGCTGTTTCACGCTGGTCCAGGGCAAGAACTAAAGCTGCTAAGGTAATTTTAATCAATTGAATGCATCCTTATATGATGTTGCTCAGTTATAAAATAATCAAGTTACTAATGACCAGACGAAACCAAGAAATAACCCCTCATGTGCAAAATTATAGAAGATCCCCTATAAATATAAGATCAAACAAAATTGCTGATTCTATTTTTTTTTTCATTTTAATTTACCCCTTTGCAGGTGGGGAAAGGCTTATCTAAGGATGAAAAGGCTCTTAAACTTGCTTTACAACATTGGCTTGAGGCAGTAAGTCCATGGTTAAAGTAAAATCTTCGAATCAAACAAACAGCTTCATTTGTTGTTTGTTCTTAGTCTTGTCCCTTCTCCTTAACAGATTGATCCCCGTCATCGCTATGGCCATAATCTTCAAATTTATTATGTTAATTGGCTTCAGTGTGAGAGTAAACAGCCTTTCTTCTACTGGTAAGATTGGTTGGGATCAAAAGCAAATCCTGCAGATTGACTTTTGCTTGACAATGAATATTATTTCTGCCCTTTTGATATTTGGACTTCGAAAAAATGCAGGCTCGATATAGGAGACGGAAA
>JAJPGS010000414.1:10000-11676 GCA_028654335.1 Alnus rubra | reverse complement strand
AAATCATGTAACGAAGGGATTCTTATTTGTACAAATGGTACTTCGAACTTGGAACGAGCATGAAGAAATTAACGATACTTCTTTATCTTTTGAGTTGTTCTGCCGGATCGGTCGCTCAAGACCTTTGGTCTCTACCCGGACCCGATGAAAAAAAATGGGATCACTTCTTATGGACTTCGTTTGAGAATGATTCTGATCTAGTTCATGGCCTATTAGAAGTAGAAGGCACCCTGGTGGGATCCTCACGGACAGAAAAAGATTGCAGTCAGTTTGATAATGATCGAGTGACATTGCTTCTTCGGCCCGAACCAAGGATCCTTAGATATGATGCAAAATGGATCTTGTTCTATCGTTGATCAGAGATTTCTCTATGAACAATACGAAATCGGAGTTTGAAGAAGGGGAACGAAGGAGTCCTCGACCCGCAACCGATAGAGGAGGATTTATTCAATCACATAGTTTGGGCTCCTAGAATATGGCGCCCTTGGGCTTTCTATTTGATTGTATCGAAAGGCCCAATGAATTGGGATTTCCCTATTGGGCTAGGTCATTTCGGGGCAAGCGGATCATTTATGATGAAGAGGATGAGCTTCAAGAGAATGATTCGGAGTTCTTGCAGAGTAGAACCGTGCAGTACCAGACAAGAGATAGATCTTCCAAAGAACAAGGCTTTTTTCTAATAGCCAATTCATTTGGGACCCTGCAGATCCACTTTTTTCCTATTCCAAAGATCAGCCCTTGTCTCTGTGTTTTCACATCGAGAATTCTTTGCAGATGAAGAGATGCCAAAGCTTCTTACTTCCCAAACAGATCTTCCTACTCTATATATAACGCTGGTTTATCAAGAATACGCAAGAAAAGCACTTCGAATGTTTGATTTATCGCCAGAGATGGCTTAGAACAATAGTTCATTATCTAATGGATTTTTCCGTTTTAATACTCCATCCGGAGTTATCAGTATTTATCAAATTCTGTTCCTATCTAACGGAACGCTATTGGATCAAATGACAAAGACATTGGTTGAAAAAAAGATGGCTTTTTCCCGGATGAAACGAAAATTGGATTCAATGTAACAAGAGAAAGGTTTCCCATTCCTTAGCCGGAAGATATGTGGCCATGAAATAGGGATTAAGCGGAACAGAATTGACTGGGTGGTAGAGTCGTGGAAACACTCTTTCTTCCATATTTTGACCTACTCCTGGAACAATATCTACTGCTGAAACACGGAAGAATTGAAATCTTAGATCAAAACATTATGTATGGAGATATGAACTGCCTAAACAAGATTCTTGAACAGCGAACAACCAGAGCTATTACTCACTACATCAAAAAATTTCCATTAATGAAAGATGTAAATCCATTGGAAAATAAAAATACGCATGTCGGATGAAATGGTTGTTGCTATCTGTTACAAAACGAATCATTGTTTAACTGAATAACTAAATAAAATAGATAGACCTTCTCTTCGTCTCTCAGGTCGACGGATCTTCTCAATTGAAAGATCCCCTATATGGATAATACACATTCCAGTTGACCGCGAGCCTAATTCTAATTGTTTTGTTCCGAAGCAAAGATATCCACGGGGCGGTTTGTCCTATTCAGATATTCACGACCAAGAGTACTGGATTCTCTTTCGGATAGGCCCTGAAAGGAGAAAGGAAGTCTGGAATGCCAAC
>JAJPGS010000410.1:0-14437 GCA_028654335.1 Alnus rubra | reverse complement strand
AATTTCCAATCGTCCACATGATCGCCTTCATTTTATCTGCTGCCCGTCAAATTTCGTGCCAAACGGATGAGCGTAAGGGCCTGATTTGGGGCAAACGGTCCGGATCGGGCCCACTGTCAAAAACAGTGCGTTTTTGCAGTCTCGGATTGGCGTAAAATTTTACCACAGTGTAGACATTGTTGGCGGGGACGTGCTCGTAAATTTTCAAAGCGATCCGTGACCTGTAGCCCAGTTTCGGCGTCCCGACTTGTCGTAAAAATTCGGTTTTGTGAAGTGAAAATAGGGGGTCGGGGCCGGGAAACGATCTCTAAATGGAAATTTCCAATCGTCCACATGATCGCCTCCATTTTATCTGCTTGCCCGTCAAATTTCGTGCCAAACGGATGAGCGTAAGGGCCTGATTTGGGGCAAACGGTCCGGATCGGGCCCACTGTCAAAAAACAGTTGCGTTTTTGCAGTCTCGGATTGGCGTAAAATTTTACCACAGTGTAGACATTGTTGGCGGGGACGTGCTCGTAAATTTTCAAAGCGATCCGTGACCTGTAGCCCAGTTTCGGCGTCCCGGACTTGTCGTAAAAATTCGGTTTTGTGAAGTGAAAATAGGGGTCGGGGCCGGGAAACGATCTCTAAATGGAAATTTCCAATCGTCCACATGATCGCCTCCATTTTATCTGCTTGCCCGTCAAATTTCGTGCCAAACGGATGAGCGTAAGGGCCTGATTTGGGGCAAACGGTCCGGATCGGGCCCCACTGTCAAAAAACAGTTGCGTTTTTGCAGTCTCGGATTGGCGTAAAATTTTACCACAGTGTAGACATTGTTGGCGGGGACGTGCTCGTAAATTTTCAAAGCGATCCGTGACCTGTAGCCCCAGTTTCGGCGTCCCGGACTTGTCGTAAAAATTCGTTTTGTGAAGTGAAAATAGGGGGTCGGGGCCGGGAAACGATCTCTAAATGGAAATTTCCAATCGTCCACATGATCGCCTCCATTTTATCTGCTTGCCCGTCAAATTTCGTGCCAAACGGATGAGCGTAAGGGCCTGATTTGGGGCAAACGGTCCGGATCGGGCCCCACTGTCAAAAAACAGTTGCGTTTTTGCAGTCTCGGATTGGCGTAAAATTTTACCACAGTGTAGACATTGTTGGCGGGGACGTGCTCGTAAATTTTCAAAGCGATCCGTGACCTGTAGCCCCAGTTTCGGCGTCCCGGACTTGTCGTAAAAATTCGGTTTTGTGAAGTGAAAATAGGGGTCGGGGCCGGGAAACGATCTCTAAATGGAAATTTCCAATCGTCCACATGATCGCCTCCATTTTATCTGCTTGCCCGTCAAATTTCGTGCCAAACGGATGAGCGTAAGGGCCTGATTTGGGGCAAACGGTCCGGATCGGGCCCACTGTCAAAAAACAGTTGCGTTTTTGCAGTCTCGGATTGGCGTAAAATTTTACCACAGTGTAGACATTGTTGGCGGGGACGTGCTCGTAAATTTTCAAAGCGATCCGTGACCTGTAGCCCCAGTTTCGGCGTCCCGGACTTGTCGTAAAAATTCGGTTTTGTGAAGTGAAAATAGGGGTCGGGGCCGGGAAACGATCTCTAAATGGAAATTTCCAATCGTCCACATGATCGCCTCCATTTTATCTGCTTGCCCGTCAAATTTCGTGCCAAACGGATGAGCGTAAGGGCCTGATTTGGGGCAAACGGTCCGGATCGGGCCCCACTGTCAAAAAACAGTTGCGTTTTTGCAGTCTCGGATTGGCGTAAAATTTTACCACAGTGTAGACATTGTTGGCGGGGACGTGCTCGTAAATTTTCAAAGCGATCCGTGACCTGTAGCCCCAGTTTCGGCGTCCCGGACTTGTCGTAAAAATTCGGTTTTGTGAAGTGAAAATAGGGGGTCGGGGCCGGGAAACGATCTCTAAATGGAAATTTCCAATCGTCCACATGATCGCCTCCATTTTATCTGCTTGCCCGTCAAATTTCGTGCCAAACGGATGAGCGTAAGGGCCTGATTTGGGGCAAACGGTCCGGATCGGGCCCACTGTCAAAAAACAGTTGCGTTTTTGCAGTCTCGGATTGGCGTAAAATTTTACCACAGTGTAGACATTGTTGGCGGGGACGTGCTCGTAAATTTTCAAAGCGATCCGTGACCTGTAGCCCCAGTTTCGGCGTCCCGGACTTGTCGTAAAAATTCGTTTTGTGAAGTGAAAATAGGGGTCGGGGCCGGGAAACGATCTCTAAATGGAAATTTCCAATCGTCCACATGATCGCCTCCATTTTATCTGCTTGCCCGTCAAATTTCGTGCCAAACGGATGAGCGTAAGGGCCTGATTTGGGGCAAACGGTCCGGATCGGGCCCCACTGTCAAAAAACAGTTGCGTTTTTGCAGTCTCGGATTGGCGTAAAATTTTACCACAGTGTAGACATTGTTGGCGGGGACGTGCTCGTAAATTTTCAAAGCGATCCGTGACCTGTAGCCCCAGTTTCGGCGTCCCGGACTTGTCGTAAAAATTCGGTTTTGTGAAGTGAAAATAGGGGTCGGGGCCGGGAAACGATCTCTAAATGGAAATTTCCAATCGTCCACATGATCGCCTCCATTTTATCTGCTTGCCCGTCAAATTTCGTGCCAAACGGATGAGCGTAAGGGCCTGATTTGGGGCAAACGGTCCGGATCGGGCCCCACTGTCAAAAAACAGTTGCGTTTTTGCAGTCTCGGATTGGCGTAAAATTTTACCACAGTGTAGACATTGTTGGCGGGGACGTGCTCGTAAATTTTCAAAGCGATCCGTGACCTGTAGCCCCAGTTTCGGCGTCCCGGACTTGTCGTAAAAATTCGGTTTTGTGAAGTGAAAATAGGGGTCGGGGCCGGGAAACGATCTCTAAATGGAAATTTCCAATCGTCCACATGATCGCCTCCATTTTATCTGCTTGCCCGTCAAATTTCGTGCCAAACGGATGAGCGTAAGGGCCTGATTTGGGGCAAACGGTCCGGATCGGGCCCACTGTCAAAAAACAGTTGCGTTTTTGCAGTCTCGGATTGGCGTAAAATTTTACCACAGTGTAGACATTGTTGGCGGGGACGTGCTCGTAAATTTTCAAAGCGATCCGTGACCTGTAGCCCCAGTTTCGGCGTCCCGGACTTGTCGTAAAAATTCGGTTTTGTGAAGTGAAAATAGGGGGTCGGGGCCGGGAAACGATCTCTAAATGGAAATTTCCAATCGTCCACATGATCGCCTCCATTTTATCTGCTTGCCCGTCAAATTTCGTGCCAAACGGATGAGCGTAAGGGCCTGATTTGGGGCAAACGGTCCGGATCGGGCCCCACTGTCAAAAAACAGTGCGTTTTTGCAGTCTCGGATTGGCGTAAAATTTTACCACAGTGTAGACATTGTTGGCGGGGACGTGCTCGTAAATTTTCAAAGCGATCCGTGACCTGTAGCCCCAGTTTCGGCGTCCCGGACTTGTCGTAAAAATTCGGTTTTGTGAAGTGAAAATAGGGGTCGGGGCCGGGAAACGATCTCTAAATGGAAATTTCCAATCGTCCACATGATCGCCTCCATTTTATCTGCTTGCCCGTCAAATTTCGTGCCAAACGGATGAGCGTAAGGGCCTGATTTGGGGCAAACGGTCCGGATCGGGCCCACTGTCAAAAAACAGTTGCGTTTTTGCAGTCTCGGATTGGCGTAAAATTTTACCACAGTGTAGACATTGTTGGCGGGGACGTGCTCGTAAATTTTCAAAGCGATCCGTGACCTGTAGCCCAGTTTCGGCGTCCCGGACTTGTCGTAAAAATTCGGTTTTGTGAAGTGAAAATAGGGGGTCGGGGCCGGGAAACGATCTCTAAATGGAAATTTCCAATCGTCCACATGATCGCCTCCATTTTATCTGCTTGCCCGTCAAATTTCGTGCCAAACGGATGAGCGTAAGGGCCTGATTTGGGGCAAACGGTCCGGATCGGGCCCCACTGTCAAAAAACAGTTGCGTTTTTGCAGTCTCGGATTGGCGTAAAATTTTACCACAGTGTAGACATTGTTGGCGGGGACGTGCTCGTAAATTTTCAAAGCGATCCGTGACCTGTAGCCCCAGTTTCGGCGTCCCGGACTTGTCGTAAAAATTCGGTTTTGTGAAGTGAAAATAGGGGTCGGGGCCGGGAAACGATCTCTAAATGGAAATTTCCAATCGTCCACATGATCGCCTCCATTTTATCTGCTTGCCCGTCAAATTTCGTGCCAAACGGATGAGCGTAAGGGCCTGATTTGGGGCAAACGGTCCGGATCGGGCCCCACTGTCAAAAAACAGTTGCGTTTTTGCAGTCTCGGATTGGCGTAAAATTTTACCACAGTGTAGACATTGTTGGCGGGGACGTGCTCGTAAATTTTCAAAGCGATCCGTGACCTGTAGCCCCAGTTTCGGCGTCCCGGACTTGTCGTAAAAATTCGGTTTTGTGAAGTGAAAATAGGGGTCGGGGCCGGGAAACGATCTCTAAATGGAAATTTCCAATCGTCCACATGATCGCCTCCATTTTATCTGCTTGCCCGTCAAATTTCGTGCCAAACGGATGAGCGTAAGGGCCTGATTTGGGGCAAACGGTCCGGATCGGGCCCACTGTCAAAAAACAGTTGCGTTTTTGCAGTCTCGGATTGGCGTAAAATTTTACCACAGTGTAGACATTGTTGGCGGGGACGTGCTCGTAAATTTTCAAAGCGATCCGTGACCTGTAGCCCAGTTTCGGCGTCCCGGACTTGTCGTAAAAATTCGGTTTTGTGAAGTGAAAATAGGGGGTCGGGGCCGGGAAACGATCTCTAAATGGAAATTTCCAATCGTCCACATGATCGCCTCCATTTTATCTGCTTGCCCGTCAAATTTCGTGCCAAACGGATGAGCGTAAGGGCCTGATTTGGGGCAAACGGTCCGGATCGGGCCCACTGTCAAAAAACAGTTGCGTTTTTGCAGTCTCGGATTGGCGTAAAATTTTACCACAGTGTAGACATTGTTGGCGGGGACGTGCTCGTAAATTTTCAAAGCGATCCGTGACCTGTAGCCCCAGTTTCGGCGTCCCGGACTTGTCGTAAAAATTCGGTTTTGTGAAGTGAAAATAGGGGTCGGGGCCGGGAAACGATCTCTAAATGGAAATTTCCAATCGTCCACATGATCGCCTCCATTTTATCTGCTTGCCCGTCAAATTTCGTGCCAAACGGATGAGCGTAAGGGCCTGATTTGGGGCAAACGGTCCGGATCGGCCCACTGTCAAAAAACAGTTGCGTTTTTGCAGTCTCGGATTGGCGTAAAATTTTACCACAGTGTAGACATTGTTGGCGGGGACGTGCTCGTAAATTTTCAAAGCGATCCGTGACCTGTAGCCCCAGTTTCGGCGTCCCGGACTTGTCGTAAAAATTCGTTTTGTGAAGTGAAAATAGGGGTCGGGGCCGGGAAACGATCTCTAAATGGAAATTTCCAATCGTCCACATGATCGCCTCCATTTTATCTGCTTGCCCGTCAAATTTCGTGCCAAACGGATGAGCGTAAGGGCCTGATTTGGGGCAAACGGTCCGGATCGGGCCCACTGTCAAAAAACAGTTGCGTTTTTGCAGTCTCGGATTGGCGTAAAATTTTACCACAGTGTAGACATTGTTGGCGGGGACGTGCTCGTAAATTTTCAAAGCGATCCGTGACCTGTAGCCCCAGTTTCGGCGTCCCGGACTTGTCGTAAAAATTCGTTTTGTGAAGTGAAAATAGGGGTCGGGGCCGGGAAACGATCTCTAAATGGAAATTTCCAATCGTCCACATGATCGCCTCCATTTTATCTGCTTGCCCGTCAAATTTCGTGCCAAACGGATGAGCGTAAGGGCCTGATTTGGGGCAAACGGTCCGGATCGGGCCCACTGTCAAAAAACAGTTGCGTTTTTGCAGTCTCGGATTGGCGTAAAATTTTACCACAGTGTAGACATTGTTGGCGGGGACGTGCTCGTAAATTTTCAAAGCGATCCGTGACCTGTAGCCCCAGTTTCGGCGTCCCGGACTTGTCGTAAAAATTCGGTTTTGTGAAGTGAAAATAGGGGTCGGGGCCGGGAAACGATCTCTAAATGGAAATTTCCAATCGTCCACATGATCGCCTCCATTTTATCTGCTTGCCCGTCAAATTTCGTGCCAAACGGATGAGCGTAAGGGCCTGATTTGGGGCAAACGGTCCGGATCGGGCCCCACTGTCAAAAAACAGTTGCGTTTTTGCAGTCTCGGATTGGCGTAAAATTTTACCACAGTGTAGACATTGTTGGCGGGGACGTGCTCGTAAATTTTCAAAGCGATCCGTGACCTGTAGCCCCAGTTTCGGCGTCCCGGACTTGTCGTAAAAATTCGGTTTTGTGAAGTGAAAATAGGGGTCGGGGCCGGGAAACGATCTCTAAATGGAAATTTCCAATCGTCCACATGATCGCCTCCATTTTATCTGCTTGCCCGTCAAATTTCGTGCCAAACGGATGAGCGTAAGGGCCTGATTTGGGGCAAACGGTCCGGATCGGCCCCACTGTCAAAAAACAGTTGCGTTTTTGCAGTCTCGGATTGGCGTAAAATTTTACCACAGTGTAGACATTGTTGGCGGGGACGTGCTCGTAAATTTTCAAAGCGATCCGTGACCTGTAGCCCCAGTTTCGGCGTCCCGGACTTGTCGTAAAAATTCGGTTTTGTGAAGTGAAAATAGGGGTCGGGGCCGGGAAACGATCTCTAAATGGAAATTTCCAATCGTCCACATGATCGCCTCCATTTTATCTGCTTGCCCGTCAAATTTCGTGCCAAACGGATGAGCGTAAGGGCCTGATTTGGGGCAAACGGTCCGGATCGGGCCCACTGTCAAAAAACAGTTGCGTTTTTGCAGTCTCGGATTGGCGTAAAATTTTACCACAGTGTAGACATTGTTGGCGGGGACGTGCTCGTAAATTTTCAAAGCGATCCGTGACCTGTAGCCCCAGTTTCGGCGTCCCGGACTTGTCGTAAAAATTCGGTTTTGTGAAGTGAAAATAGGGGTCGGGGCCGGGAAACGATCTCTAAATGGAAATTTCCAATCGTCCACATGATCGCCTCCATTTTATCTGCTTGCCCGTCAAATTTCGTGCCAAACGGATGAGCGTAAGGGCCTGATTTGGGGCAAACGGTCCGGATCGGGCCCCACTGTCAAAAAACAGTTGCGTTTTTGCAGTCTCGGATTGGCGTAAAATTTTACCACAGTGTAGACATTGTTGGCGGGGACGTGCTCGTAAATTTTCAAAGCGATCCGTGACCTGTAGCCCCAGTTTCGGCGTCCCGGACTTGTCGTAAAAATTCGGTTTTGTGAAGTGAAAATAGGGGTCGGGGCCGGGAAACGATCTCTAAATGGAAATTTCCAATCGTCCACATGATCGCCTCCATTTTATCTGCTTGCCCGTCAAATTTCGTGCCAAACGGATGAGCGTAAGGGCCTGATTTGGGGCAAACGGTCCGGATCGGGCCCCACTGTCAAAAAACAGTTGCGTTTTTGCAGTCTCGGATTGGCGTAAAATTTTACCACAGTGTAGACATTGTTGGCGGGGACGTGCTCGTAAATTTTCAAAGCGATCCGTGACCTGTAGCCCCAGTTTCGGCGTCCCGGACTTGTCGTAAAAATTCGGTTTTGTGAAGTGAAAATAGGGGTCGGGGCCGGGAAACGATCTCTAAATGGAAATTTCCAATCGTCCACATGATCGCCTCCATTTTATCTGCTTGCCCGTCAAATTTCGTGCCAAACGGATGAGCGTAAGGGCCTGATTTGGGGCAAACGGTCCGGATCGGGCCCCACTGTCAAAAAACAGTTGCGTTTTTGCAGTCTCGGATTGGCGTAAAATTTTACCACAGTGTAGACATTGTTGGCGGGGACGTGCTCGTAAATTTTCAAAGCGATCCGTGACCTGTAGCCCCAGTTTCGGCGTCCCGGACTTGTCGTAAAAATTCGGTTTTGTGAAGTGAAAATAGGGGGTCGGGGCCGGGAAACGATCTCTAAATGGAAATTTCCAATCGTCCACATGATCGCCTCCATTTTATCTGCTTGCCCGTCAAATTTCGTGCCAAACGGATGAGCGTAAGGGCCTGATTTGGGGCAAACGGTCCGGATCGGGCCCCACTGTCAAAAAACAGTTGCGTTTTTGCAGTCTCGGATTGGCGTAAAATTTTACCACAGTGTAGACATTGTTGGCGGGGACGTGCTCGTAAATTTTCAAAGCGATCCGTGACCTGTAGCCCCAGTTTCGGCGTCCCGGACTTGTCGTAAAAATTCGGTTTTGTGAAGTGAAAATAGGGGTCGGGGCCGGGAAACGATCTCTAAATGGAAATTTCCAATCGTCCACATGATCGCCTCCATTTTATCTGCTTGCCCGTCAAATTTCGTGCCAAACGGATGAGCGTAAGGGCCTGATTTGGGGCAAACGGTCCGGATCGGGCCCCACTGTCAAAAAACAGTTGCGTTTTTGCAGTCTCGGATTGGCGTAAAATTTTACCACAGTGTAGACATTGTTGGCGGGGACGTGCTCGTAAATTTTCAAAGCGATCCGTGACCTGTAGCCCCAGTTTCGGCGTCCCGGACTTGTCGTAAAAATTCGGTTTTGTGAAGTGAAAATAGGGGTCGGGGCCGGGAAACGATCTCTAAATGGAAATTTCCAATCGTCCACATGATCGCCTCCATTTTATCTGCTTGCCCGTCAAATTTCGTGCCAAACGGATGAGCGTAAGGGCCTGATTTGGGGCAAACGGTCCGGATCGGGCCCCACTGTCAAAAAACAGTTGCGTTTTTGCAGTCTCGGATTGGCGTAAAATTTTACCACAGTGTAGACATTGTTGGCGGGGACGTGCTCGTAAATTTTCAAAGCGATCCGTGACCTGTAGCCCCAGTTTCGGCGTCCCGGACTTGTCGTAAAAATTCGGTTTTGTGAAGTGAAAATAGGGGTCGGGGCCGGGAAACGATCTCTAAATGGAAATTTCCAATCGTCCACATGATCGCCTCCATTTTATCTGCTTGCCCGTCAAATTTCGTGCCAAACGGATGAGCGTAAGGGCCTGATTTGGGGCAAACGGTCCGGATCGGGCCCCACTGTCAAAAAACAGTTGCGTTTTTGCAGTCTCGGATTGGCGTAAAATTTTACCACAGTGTAGACATTGTTGGCGGGGACGTGCTCGTAAATTTTCAAAGCGATCCGTGACCTGTAGCCCCAGTTTCGGCGTCCCGGACTTGTCGTAAAAATTCGGTTTTGTGAAGTGAAAATAGGGGTCGGGGCCGGGAAACGATCTCTAAATGGAAATTTCCAATCGTCCACATGATCGCCTCCATTTTATCTGCTTGCCCGTCAAATTTCGTGCCAAACGGATGAGCGTAAGGGCCTGATTTGGGGCAAACGGTCCGGATCGGGCCCACTGTCAAAAAACAGTTGCGTTTTTGCAGTCTCGGATTGGCGTAAAATTTTACCACAGTGTAGACATTGTTGGCGGGGACGTGCTCGTAAATTTTCAAAGCGATCCGTGACCTGTAGCCCCAGTTTCGGCGTCCCGGACTTGTCGTAAAAATTCGGTTTTGTGAAGTGAAAATAGGGGTCGGGGCCGGGAAACGATCTCTAAATGGAAATTTCCAATCGTCCACATGATCGCCTCCATTTTATCTGCTTGCCCGTCAAATTTCGTGCCAAACGGATGAGCGTAAGGGCCTGATTTGGGGCAAACGGTCCGGATCGGGCCCACTGTCAAAAAACAGTTGCGTTTTTGCAGTCTCGGATTGGCGTAAAATTTTACCACAGTGTAGACATTGTTGGCGGGGACGTGCTCGTAAATTTTCAAAGCGATCCGTGACCTGTAGCCCCAGTTTCGGCGTCCCGGACTTGTCGTAAAAATTCGGTTTTGTGAAGTGAAAATAGGGGTCGGGGCCGGGAAACGATCTCTAAATGGAAATTTCCAATCGTCCACATGATCGCCTCCATTTTATCTGCTTGCCCGTCAAATTTCGTGCCAAACGGATGAGCGTAAGGGCCTGATTTGGGGCAAACGGTCCGGATCGGGCCCACTGTCAAAAAACAGTTGCGTTTTTGCAGTCTCGGATTGGCGTAAAATTTTACCACAGTGTAGACATTGTTGGCGGGGACGTGCTCGTAAATTTTCAAAGCGATCCGTGACCTGTAGCCCCAGTTTCGGCGTCCCGGACTTGTCGTAAAAATTCGGTTTTGTGAAGTGAAAATAGGGGGTCGGGGCCGGGAAACGATCTCTAAATGGAAATTTCCAATCGTCCACATGATCGCCTCCATTTTATCTGCTTGCCCGTCAAATTTCGTGCCAAACGGATGAGCGTAAGGGCCTGATTTGGGGCAAACGGTCCGGATCGGGCCCACTGTCAAAAAACAGTTGCGTTTTTGCAGTCTCGGATTGGCGTAAAATTTTACCACAGTGTAGACATTGTTGGCGGGGACGTGCTCGTAAATTTTCAAAGCGATCCGTGACCTGTAGCCCCAGTTTCGGCGTCCCGGACTTGTCGTAAAAATTCGGTTTTGTGAAGTGAAAATAGGGGTCGGGGCCGGGAAACGATCTCTAAATGGAAATTTCCAATCGTCCACATGATCGCCTCCATTTTATCTGCTTGCCCGTCAAATTTCGTGCCAAACGGATGAGCGTAAGGGCCTGATTTGGGGCAAACGGTCCGGATCGGGCCCACTGTCAAAAAACAGTGCGTTTTTGCAGTCTCGGATTGGCGTAAAATTTTACCACAGTGTAGACATTGTTGGCGGGGACGTGCTCGTAAATTTTCAAAGCGATCCGTGACCTGTAGCCCCAGTTTCGGCGTCCCGGACTTGTCGTAAAAATTCGGTTTTGTGAAGTGAAAATAGGGGTCGGGGCCGGGAAACGATCTCTAAATGGAAATTTCCAATCGTCCACATGATCGCCTCCATTTTATCTGCTTGCCCGTCAAATTTCGTGCCAAACGGATGAGCGTAAGGGCCTGATTTGGGGCAAACGGTCCGGATCGGGCCCACTGTCAAAAAACAGTGCGTTTTTGCAGTCTCGGATTGGCGTAAAATTTTACCACAGTGTAGACATTGTTGGCGGGGACGTGCTCGTAAATTTTCAAAGCGATCCGTGACCTGTAGCCCAGTTTCGGCGTCCCGGACTTGTCGTAAAAATTCGGTTTTGTGAAGTGAAAATAGGGGGTCGGGGCCGGGAAACGATCTCTAAATGGAAATTTCCAATCGTCCACATGATCGCCTCCATTTTATCTGCTTGCCCGTCAAATTTCGTGCCAAACGGATGAGCGTAAGGGCCTGATTTGGGGCAAACGGTCCGGATCGGGCCCACTGTCAAAAAACAGTTGCGTTTTTGCAGTCTCGGATTGGCGTAAAATTTTACCACAGTGTAGACATTGTTGGCGGGGACGTGCTCGTAAATTTTCAAAGCGATCCGTGACCTGTAGCCCCAGTTTCGGCGTCCCGGACTTGTCGTAAAAATTCGGTTTTGTGAAGTGAAAATAGGGGGTCGGGGCCGGGAAACGATCTCTAAATGGAAATTTCCAATCGTCCACATGATCGCCTCCATTTTATCTGCTTGCCCGTCAAATTTCGTGCCAAACGGATGAGCGTAAGGGCCTGATTTGGGGCAAACGGTCCGGATCGGGCCCCACTGTCAAAAAACAGTTGCGTTTTTGCAGTCTCGGATTGGCGTAAAATTTTACCACAGTGTAGACATTGTTGGCGGGGACGTGCTCGTAAATTTTCAAAGCGATCCGTGACCTGTAGCCCCAGTTTCGGCGTCCCGGACTTGTCGTAAAAATTCGGTTTTGTGAAGTGAAAATAGGGGTCGGGGCCGGGAAACGATCTCTAAATGGAAATTTCCAATCGTCCACATGATCGCCTCCATTTTATCTGCTTGCCCGTCAAATTTCGTGCCAAACGGATGAGCGTAAGGGCCTGATTTGGGGCAAACGGTCCGGATCGGGCCCACTGTCAAAAAACAGTGCGTTTTTGCAGTCTCGGATTGGCGTAAAATTTTACCACAGTGTAGACATTGTTGGCGGGGACGTGCTCGTAAATTTTCAAAGCGATCCGTGACCTGTAGCCCCAGTTTCGGCGTCCCGGACTTGTCGTAAAAATTCGGTTTTGTGAAGTGAAAATAGGGGTCGGGGCCGGGAAACGATCTCTAAATGGAAATTTCCAATCGTCCACATGATCGCCTCCATTTTATCTGCTTGCCCGTCAAATTTCGTGCCAAACGGATGAGCGTAAGGGCCTGATTTGGGGCAAACGGTCCGGATCGGGCCCCACTGTCAAAAAACAGTTGCGTTTTTGCAGTCTCGGATTGGCGTAAAATTTTACCACAGTGTAGACATTGTTGGCGGGGACGTGCTCGTAAATTTTCAAAGCGATCCGTGACCTGTAGCCCCAGTTTCGGCGTCCCGGACTTGTCGTAAAAATTCGGTTTTGTGAAGTGAAAATAGGGGGTCGGGGCCGGGAAACGATCTCTAAATGGAAATTTCCAATCGTCCACATGATCGCCTCCATTTTATCTGCTTGCCCGTCAAATTTCGTGCCAAACGGATGAGCGTAAGGGCCTGATTTGGGGCAAACGGTCCGGATCGGGCCCCACTGTCAAAAAACAGTGCGTTTTTGCAGTCTCGGATTGGCGTAAAATTTTACCACAGTGTAGACATTGTTGGCGGGGACGTGCTCGTAAATTTTCAAAGCGATCCGTGACCTGTAGCCCCAGTTTCGGCGTCCCGGACTTGTCGTAAAAATTCGGTTTTGTGAAGTGAAAATAGGGGTCGGGGCCGGGAAACGATCTCTAAATGGAAATTTCCAATCGTCCACATGATCGCCTCCATTTTATCTGCTTGCCCGTCAAATTTCGTGCCAAACGGATGAGCGTAAGGGCCTGATTTGGGGCAAACGGTCCGGATCGGGCCCCACTGTCAAAAAACAGTGCGTTTTTGCAGTCTCGGATTGGCGTAAAATTTTACCACAGTGTAGACATTGTTGGCGGGGACGTGCTCGTAAATTTTCAAAGCGATCCGTGACCTGTAGCCCCAGTTTCGGCGTCCCGGACTTGTCGTAAAAATTCGGTTTTGTGAAGTGAAAATAGGGGTCGGGGCCGGGAAACGATCTCTAAATGGAAATTTCCAATCGTCCACATGATCGCCTCCATTTTATCTGCTTGCCCGTCAAATTTCGTGCCAAACGGATGAGCGTAAGGGCCTGATTTGGGCAAACGGTCCGGATCGGGCCCACTGTCAAAAAACAGTTGCGTTTTTGCAGTCTCGGATTGGCGTAAAATTTTACCACAGTGTAGACATTGTTGGCGGGGACGTGCTCGTAAATTTTCAAAGCGATCCGTGACCTGTAGCCCAGTTTCGGCGTCCCGGACTTGTCGTAAAAATTCGGTTTTGTGAAGTGAAAATAGGGGTCGGGCCGGGAAACGATCTCTAAATGGAAATTTCCAATCGTCCACATGATCGCCTCCATTTTATCTGCTTGCCCGTCAAATTTCGTGCCAAACGGATGAGCGTAAGGGCCTGATTTGGGGCAAACGGTCCGGATCGGCCCACTGTCAAAAAACAGTTGCGTTTTTGCAGTCTCGGATTGGCGTAAAATTTTACCACAGTGTAGACATTGTTGGCGGGACGTGCTCGTAAATTTTCAAAGCGATCCGTGACCTGTAGCCCCAGTTTCGGCGTCCCGGACTTGTCGTAAAAATTCGGTTTTGTGAAGTGAAAATAGGGGGTCGGGCGGGAAACGATCTCTAAATGGAAATTTCCAATCGTCCACATGATCGCCTCCATTTTATCTGCTTGCCCGTCAAATTTCGTGCCAAACGGATGAGCGTAAGGGCCTGATTTGGGGCAAACGGTCCGGATCGGGCCCCACTGTCAAAAAACAGTTGCGTTTTTGCAGTCTCGGATTGGCGTAAAATTTTACCACAGTGTAGACATTGTTGGCGGGGACGTGCTCGTAAATTTTCAAAGCGATCCGTGACCTGTAGCCCCAGTTTCGGCGTCCCGGACTTGTCGTAAAAATTCGGTTTTGTGAAGTGAAAATAGGGGTCGGGCCGGGGAAACGATCTCTAAATGGAAATTTCCAATCGTCCACATGATCGCCTCCATTTTATCTGCTGCCCGTCAAATTTCGTGCCAAACGGATGAGCGTAAGGGCCTGATTTGGGGCAAACGGTCCGGATCGGGCCCCACTGTCAAAAACAGTTGCGTTTTTGCAGTCTCGGATTGGCGTAAAATTTTACCACAGTGTAGACATTGTTGGCGGGGACGTGCTCGTAAATTTTCAAAGCGATCCGTGACCTGTAGCCCCAGTTCGGCGTCCCGGACTTGTCGTAAAAATTCTGTTTTGTGAAGTGAAAATAGGGTCGGGCCGGGAAACGATCTCTAAATGGAAATTTCCAATCGTCCACATGATCGCCTCATTTTAT
>JAJPGS010000408.1:0-7500 GCA_028654335.1 Alnus rubra | reverse complement strand
AAATCTCAAATATCCTTGATCATGAGACATATAATTGTCACTATAAATAAGAACCATAATTCCAACAGTAGTAATTAAGATTGACATAATAGAAGTAAGCGGATCGATCAAGTAGGTGAACTCTAAAGAAAAGTCATTATTAATGGTCCAAGACCATACATATTGATAGATAGAACTGTTATTTATTTGCTGAATAGGCAGATTGGCTGAAAAAATCATAACTATACTTAACAATAAAACACTAGGAAAAGCCCACATGCGGCGAAGATTTTTTGTTGCCCTCGGGAAAAGGAGAAGTCCCACTCCTATTAACATAGGAATTATAACCGGAATGAAAGGTATGATCCATGAATATTGATATGTATATTCCATAAAAATAAATAAATAAAAATCTTTGATTCTTAATTAACATTAACTGTTTCTGATTCACCAGCTCTTATTTTTTTTTTGAAAGGAATCAGTTAATAAAAAAGATTAAGATATGTAAAACGAAACTAAAATTTTATATCCTTAATTATTATAAATTTTTTCCAAATACTTCAAACAAAACAAAATATTTGAAATCAAGAAGTTTGAATTGGTCAAATGAGATGACCAAGCTACTATTGAAAAATAAATACTTACTTTTTTTAAGTAAGATTTTATGAAGCTACAAAAAAGAAAAATTTCAATTATTACAATTTACATAATACAATATTTTAATCTAGGGAGAGAGTAAGGACAAATAATTACACCAAAAAGAGTATTTTGATTCATAAAAGACAGACACGGTCCATACATAACTTAACTCGAGGAAATAAGAGCTATTTTTTTTAGTTCGTTTATTCAGAATCATTAACCAATGCAGTTTTGACTTGATTGAACGAATTACTAAAATAAAATGATGTATACTTTAACACATTAACTACGAGTCTCATTTGAATTTGAAAATCTTAATTAGGTGCACTCTTTTTTCGAGTTTGACTAATTAAGCAATTAATATAAAAAATGAAGGGTTGGTTTCTTAAACTTTTTGATGTATTTTATTACATGTATAAATATAGCACGATGAAAATAAACAATATAAAGATAAAGGGACAACCACTTTGGTTTATATTTTTGTATTTTTTTATGAAGAGAGTATAATTTAGACTCTAAATAGATAATTATATAGAATTATAATTATATAGTAAGTAAAGAACAATTGGTTTTGAACAATAGATGTCTTTCACATCCAACTATAGAAATGAATACTCTATCATAATTTTTTAATGGCAGTTCCAAAAAAACGCACTTCTATAGCAAAAAAACGAATTCGTAAAAATATTTGGAAAATGGAGGGGTATTGGATAGCATTGAAAGCTTTTTCGTTAGCGAAATCTCTTTCTACAGGGAATTCAAAAAGTTTTTTTGTACAACAAGAACAAGAAAGAAATAAATAAATAATTAAACATTGGAATAATCTGAATCTATCTCTGACTCTAAAAAAAGTCTAGTTTCATTTTTAATTTCGTTTCTAATTTATATATTTATATATAATATTTATATATTTCTATATAATAATTTTATATTTATATAGAAATATATAATAATTTATTATACTTAAAAAAGAAATTAAAAATGAAAAAAAATAAAATAATAAATAATTATAATAAAAAAAAGAAAAAGTAATGATTCGCATTACTTAATGTTTTGAATGGATAAATATGAAATTGAATTCGTTTTGCCATTATGGTATGTAAAATAAGAATTCTTTTGTATACTTAATTACATTACTTAATTTTTAAAATTAGATTTTTTTGTCAAACAAAAAAAGAATAAATACAAGATATAAAGTTTCAACTGTCTTTTTAGTAAAGTTTTGTCTTTTTTATATTTTTTATTTCTATATTATATACTATTTTTTATAGAACAACAAATATAAGATCTTTAATCCAAATTAATGAGTTGTTGAAACTCATTTTTTAAGTTTAAAACTTGTTTTGTAATTTTCTGAACAATCATTTAAAAAAAGAATTATCAATATATAGACTCCTTATCCTTATATACCTCGTATAAAATATCCGCCTAAATGGGACAGGACAAGAAGCTTTTATCAATGGATATTTTATACGAGAAATGTATCAATTTTGGTCATCAAAAATAAAAAATGGATCCTATAGTTGCTTGGGCTAGGGAAGATAGATCAATATATGTATTAATTTAGAGCGGGTTATTTAAATTTGAAGTACGGTCCAATTACGAGAGAAATCGAAACTTTTTTTTATATGATACGCCCAATACCTAACCCAAACCCAATTTAATAAATTTGCTAATATAGTAACACAAATTCTCTACACAGCAAAAACTCTAAGTAAAACTCTAAGTATTAATACAAAGGTATGTCAATTTTTATTCTATTGTATATATTCATCAAATTGTGATCGATAAAAATCCTATTTTTTTTTTCCTTTTTTAGGCGAGTATAAACTATAAGAACTCCATTGTTAATGTTAAATTAAATAAACTTAACACTCTAAATACTAAATATTAAATTAAATCAAATAATAAAAAATACGGATTATTATTGGAAATACGGTTTAAATCACTATTTTTTAAACGAATTTTGATTCATCAATTTCTTTATTCATGAATTTTAATGTTTCCTATAAAACTAAAAAATATTGAACAATTGAGTACTTTAACCTAGACGATTAAATAAAAATAGGTTATTATGATTTTGAACAAGCCGCTATGGTGAAATCGGTAGACACGCTGCTCTTAGGAAGCAGTGCTAGAGCATCTCGGTTCGAGTCCGAGTGGCGGCATGGCATCTTAGAAAAGAGTAAGTCCTATAATGATAATGAATTCAATTCCCAATTTCCATTCCTATAATTTCGAGAATCCCTTTTTTTTTATTTTATAATTTTTTTTATGATATTTTCAAGTTTAGAGCATATATTAACTCATATATCCTTTTCGGTTGTTTCAATTGTAATTTCAATTCGTTTGATAATCTTATTAATTAATGAAAGCGCAGGGCTATATGATTCATCAGAAAAGGGCATAAAAACTACTTTTGTCTGTATAACAGGATTATTAGTTACTCGTTGGATTTATTCGAGACATTTACCCTTAAGTGATTTATACGAATCATTAATTTTTCTTTCATGGAGTTTGTCCATTATTCGTATGGTTCCGTATTTCAAAAAAAATATAAACCATTTAAGCGCAATAACCGCGCCAAGTGTTATTTTTACCCAAGGCTTTGCTACTTCTGGTTTTTTAACTGAAACGCATCAATCCGTAATATTAGTACCCGCTCTACAATCTCATTGGTTAATGATGCACGTAAGTATGATGGTATTGGGCTATGCAGCTCTTTTATGTGGATCATTATTATCAGTAGCTCTTATAGTCATTACATTTCGAAAAGTCATAAGGGCTTTTGAGAAAAAGAATAATGATTCATTTTCATTTGATGAGATCCAATACATCAATGAAAGAAACAACGTTTTTTTGAACATTTCTTTGATCTCTTCTAGGAATTATTATAGATCTCAATTGATTCAACAATTGGATCATTGGAGTTATCGTATTATTGGTATAGGGTTTATCTTTTTAACCATAGGTATTCTTTCGGGAGCAGTATGGGCAAATGAGGCATGGGGCTCATATTGGAATTGGGATCCGAAGGAAACTTGGGCATTTATTACTTGGACCGTATTCGCGATTTATTTACATATTCGAACAAATAAAAATTTTGAAGGTGTAAATTCCGCAATTGTAGCCTCGATGGGATTTCTTATAATTTGGATATGCTATTTTGGGGTCAATCTATTAGGAATAGGGCTACATAGTTATGGTTCATTTACACTAACATCTAACTGAAGAAAGGACCTAACGAACACAAGCAAAGATGGGACAGCATATATAAGTATATAAGAAAACATTGTGTAAGCCTTCGATAACCTTTTGAATCACTACTTTGATTCAAAAGGTTCTTACAAAGGCCAAACATATCTGGTTAAAAGTCTAATTCATTTTTTTATTTTTAACTTAAGTTAAAGTTAAACTTAAGAGAAGAAAAAATACTTCTTTTTTTTGTTTTTGTTTAATTGTACAACGAATTTTTTAAAACATCCTATTATTATTATAGGATTGCTGTTTGATTTTTTATTTTATTCATGAAAATTATCTATAAAAATAGATAGATATAATATCTTCGACCTTGTCAACTGATAGTGAGAAAACGAAATCCGGATAAATACCAATACCTATTACAGGTAAAAGGATAGAGATCGAAACAAATAACTCTCGCGGTCCAGAATCAAAAAAATAAGAGTTTGGAGCATTAAAAAACTTGTATCCATAGAACATTTGGCGTAACATAGATAATGAATAAATAGGAGTTAATATCATTCCAATTGCCATTACAAATGTAATTAGTATTTTTGTTATTAAAAAAAATTTTTGGCTGGTAATTAGTCCCAAAAATACTATTAATTCTGCAACAAAACCACTCATTCCCGGTAATGCAAGGGAAGCCATCGATAAGATACTGAAAGTCGTGAATATTTTTGGAACCGGGATCGCCATTCCGCCCATTTCGTCGAGATAAACAAGACGTATTCTATCAAAACTCGTTCCCGCCAAGAAAAAAAGTGCAGCACCAATAAAGCCATGAGAGATTATTTGTAAAATGGCCCCATTGAGGCCCATATCGCTTATAGAGCCAATTCCTATAATTATGAAACCCATATGAGATATGGAGGAATAGGCGATTCTTTTTTTTAAATTACGTTGACCGGGAGATGCTGAAGCTGCATAGATTATTTGAATTGTGCCTACTATAATCAACCAGGGGGCAAATAGAGAATGAGCGCGGGGCAATAATTCCATATTGATCCGAACCAATCCATACGCTCCCATTTTTAATAAAATTCCGGCTAGAAGCATACAAGTACTGTAATGTGCCTCTCCATGGGTGTCCGGTAACCATGTATGTAAAGGTATAATCGGTGATTTGACAGCAAAAGCAATAAGAAATCCAATATAGAATATTATTTCCAGTGCTACTGGATAAGATTGATTAGCTGATGTTTCAAAATTTAATGTTGGTTCATTGAAACCATATAAACCGATACCCAGAACTCCCATTAATAAAAAAACGGAACTTCCTGCAGTGTACAAAATAAACTTTGTAGCTGAATACAAACGTTTCTTTCCCCCCCACACGGATAGAAGTAGATAAACGGGAATTAATTCTAACTCCCACATGATGAAAAAAAGTAAAAGGTCTCGAGAAGAAAATGATCCTATTTGACCGCTATACATTGCTAACATCAGGAAATGGAATAATCGGGAATCTCGAGTAACCGGCCGAGCCGCTAAAGTAGCTAAAGTGGTGATAAATCCTGTCAGCAAAATGGGTCCTATAGAAAGTCCATCTATTCCCAATCTCCAGTAAAAATCAAAAAATTGATCCATTTATAATCCTCCGTCAGTTGCATTAATGGATCGTCCAATTGGAAATGATAATAGAATGCATAAGTTATTAGAAGGAGTTCTATGACGCATATAAGTATAGTATACCCTCGCATTATCTTATTTCCTCTATGAGGGAGAAAGAAAATGAAAGAACCCGCGAATATTGGCAAAACTACCACTATTGTTAACCAAGGAAAATAATTCGTAGTAAAAACAAAATACACTTGGACCAGAAAAATCCGTGCTCGAAAAATATATTCTATTTTTTTTTATTTTTTCGAGCAGGGGGATTTTTGTCGGTAAAAAAAAAATAAAATGTATTCAGGTGGGATTTGTGAAAGGGATCAATAAGCTAGGCCCATGCTTCGAGTTGTTTCATGCCATAAATAAACTCGAACACTCAAGTAATCCGTTGGACAGGCGGATTCACATCTCTTACAACCAACACAGTCTTCTGTTCTTGGAGCAGAAGCAATTTGCTTAGCTTTACATCCGTCCCAAGGTATCATTTCTAATACATCTGTGGGGCAGGCTCGGACACATTGAGTACACCCTATACACGTATCATAAATCTTTACTGAATGTGACATTGGATATATAAATTTTTGAACATCATAAATTTTCGATCTAGTAAACTTGTAAATGAATTATACATATATTTAGACACCAGATGAATCAATGATTTACCATAATTTTTCTAATTAATCTGCTTCCGAATCGACTCATGCGAGAGGTCCAAGATCCTTTGATTTCGTGCATTTTTTGTAAACACGATCAATACGTTATATACCATCCATGTTAATTCGATTTGATAAATATTCTAATTTCTATGATTAATACTGCTTATTAATACAATACTACTTATTCAACAAATTTGATTGATTGATACGAGTTGATTTTCTGTTACGATAAATTGCGGAAACAATAGCTGGTCCAATAGCTGCTTCAGCGGCTGCAATAGCTATAACAAAATTGAAAAAATATTTCCTTTTAATTGGCGATTATCAAAAAAATCAGAAAATGTTACAAAATTTATATTAACTGCATTCAGTATAAGTTCAAGACACATAAGGGCTCTAACCATATTTCGACTTGTGATCAATCCATAGATACCGATAGAAAATAAATAGGCACTTACAACAAGTACATGTTCGAGCATCATTGACCAACTCCTTATCAATTTCGATTCATTTCAAGATAACAAACAATTTCATGGGTTCAATTGACTAGATAGAATATAAAAAGTTTGGTAATAGAGTGAATAAAAGAATTTCTATTTCTATTTTAAATATAACCAATCTTCAAATAAAATTGAAGTGAGGGGAAAGGGATGTGATAACACAGAACAAAGTTTAATTAGTATTTCGGTTATTAGTTCGAAAGCTTTATTACTGGCGAGCCACAGCAATTGCACCTATCAAAGCAGCTAAAAGAATTATCGAAATGAGTTCAAATGGAAGAAAAAAATCTGTTGATAAATGAATTCCAATTTGTTGACTGTTACTTATCAAATCTTGCTCTATAATCTGGTTTGATTTTGTAGTCCAAATAATCCCGTACCATGACGTATCCAGAATAGTAGTCATTAGTGAACAAAAATACCGTTACAAACCAACAAGTAACCCCATCTCCAACGGCCCAAAGATTAAAATCTTTGTAATTCTGAACATTCATGAACATGACAGCAAATATGATTAAAACATTTATGGCTCCACGTAAATAAGGAGCTGTGCGGCAGCTACAAAATGAGTTTGATAGAATATAAATAAAGATTACAAAGAACATCCAACGAAAAAGCAGAATAAATTGGTTGGTAATATACTACTCTACACTCTAATATAAGACTGGATCCAAAAGACTAAAAGAAATATGTATGTCGGGCAAATCCATTCTATGTAAAGAGATAATAAATCTAAATTTTTTTCATGACCTTATTGACCTCACCAGGAAAAAATTTTTTCTGAAAAGTTCTTAATTGAATTAAATCTAAATACTAAGGAATGTGAATTGATGTAGGTACAGTTCGTGGACTAATATCATTCTTTATCTTAA
>JAJPGS010000407.1:0-27876 GCA_028654335.1 Alnus rubra | reverse complement strand
GCAGACTTAGAATCTCTAATTGTGTGATCATGTGTTCAAAATTTTAAAATTGTCAATGAAAAGCAAATCACAATTATAAATCAACTAATTTATACAAAACAACATAGATATTCACAAAGAAATTTGAAAAATTGTGAAAATTTTTTGTACAAAATTCAGACTAAGTGTAAAAGTGTACTTCTATACCCCAAACTTAAAATAACACATTGTCCCCAATGTGTATAAAATGAAAGCATGGTTAAGGGATAAAGAAAACCTGAATGGGAGGTATGGCTAAAGCATACCCCAAACTTAGAGTAGGAACACTTAACCTGAAAAAAAACTAAAAAAAGAAAGTGAAAGATTAAAAATAACAACAAATGAAATATAAACAATGAAACAAAATGAATGGGGTGCCTCCCAGGAGCGCTAAGTTTAACGTCTTCAGCCAGACCCATCAAAACTCACTGCTAATGAATGGATTTGTGTCTGGCAGTGGTTGGGCAAAATTTATCGTTTCGTGCCCATTCGGATCCTTGAGACAGAGGATAAGGCACTTCAGGTTTAAAATGTGCCTCAAGGAATTTGTGTGGAGTGTGGTGCTTCGGTAAACACTCCTTACCCTTGGCAAGTTTTCTTTTCTAATTGCCCTATTGGTTCAGTCTTGTCTCTCCCACCTTTGGATCAATGACTACCCCTCCACTCCTAGGATTTAACAGGTGGACTAGAACACTTCCCTATCTCTCTCTCATTAAAGGACTTAGCTAGTTGTCCAAGTTGGACTTCTAGCTTTGCTATAGACTGAGAATGGGAATTCAGAATTTGAGTCTGAGACTCAAATTTACTAGACTGTCAACACCTTTTCCTCAAATGTAGAATTTCTAGGAGGTGGAAGGGCTGATTGCTATTGTGGGTTGGAGGACGACTATTAGGTGGCGGCTGATAAAATTGATTGTTGGACTGCTGATATGCTTGGTTTTGCAGTCCATTATATTGTGGAACATTAGGCCGCCACATATTACTATTGTTTCTCAAGGCCGGGTTATAAGAATTATTAAAATGATCACTAACCGGTCTAGAGTAAACTGCGTTCATCTGCTCAAAAGGAGGCTCAGAAGACTGTCCAATAATAGGACAATTTCCGGCCTGATGTGATGGATCGGAACAAAATGAACATGCATCATGTGGTGTGTGTATATGAGATGCAGTCGCAGGAACAAAACCAGATGCAACAATTGATCTAACTTTCTAGATAAGGCATCCACTTTGGCATTCAAGTCCAAAGGTTGGGATACCTCATAAAGAGTTTGGCTCTGAGGTTTGTCCTACGACCGGATGATGAATGGTGTAAAGAATTTTCAGACAGATTTTCAAAAAGTGTCCATGCATCATCCTCACTCTTCAACATAAAAGTACCCCCACATGAGGTCTATGAGGCTCAGTCAAGCCATCATAGAAGCACTGTACAAGCTGCCACTTGGGAACAGCATGATGTGGACACTTTCGTAAAAGTCCTTCATCCTCTCCCAAGTCTCATGAAATGGTTCTCCCTCTATTTGCGAAAAACCAGTTATGGCTTTTCGTATATGATTGGTCTTCCCTATGGTAAAGTACTTCTTAAGGAACTCGTGTTGCATCTGAGCCCAAGAAGTAATGAGTTGGTCTCTAAGGAAGTCAACCAATACTTAGCTTTTTCTTTTAAGGAGAACGGAAAGAGGCGCATCCTTAAAGCATCCTCTGTAAAATTCTACAACCTTATGGTGGAGCAGATTTCAATAAATTCATCTAAATGCTTATAAGGATCCTCAGTATAAGTCCGTAAAATAATGGAAGCATTTGAATGAATCCGGACTTAATTTCAAAATGAGCTGCCGTAATGTCCGGCAACTGAAGGCTTGAAGTAGGTGTGTATGTTGAGGGAACATAGTGGTCCCTCAACAGCACAGGCTTTGGTTCTTCAGCCATAGGTGATTTAGAATGGGCTCTTAGACGTGAGTTCCGTTTGGATCTACTTCGTCTAGAAATCCGCTCTAAGTTTGGGTCGTATGGAAAAATAGGCAATGATAATGAACGACGACCAAACATACCAACAAAATTTAATCTATATATACAAGGTACATAAAAGAAATAAATGAAAAGGAAGAAAACTAACCAATTCTGCAGTGAGGCAGTACAGCAGCAGCTGAAGTGCTGATACAGGAAAAGTAGATCGATCGACTTTAAATGAGATCGATCATTCTCTGCAGAAAGAAAATGTAACAAAAATGCAGAAAAATAAATCTAAACAAAATCAAAGTCTAAATATGCACAGGACAGTAAGAAATTAAATGTAGATTCGGTCATAGACAGCAGAAAAACAGTGCTGCTCAAAACAAAAATCGATCGATCTAATTTTATGTCGATCGATCAAAAATTTAGGTCACAAAAGTCGATCGATCGAATTTTCTGCAGAAACAGAATTCTGCAGAAAAAGACAGAACCGAATTAAAACACCAAAAACACTAAAAACAGTTTTTATACAAAACCAAAAACAGCTTATGGACAGAATTTACAATATGTACTAAATCAAACTAAATACAATCCTAAATATCCCATAAACAATTAATCCCGGCAACGGCGCCAAAAATTGGTAGTGTCTAACGACACGATACGTGGATTTTAAATTTATATGTTTACCACTCGCAATAGTACGAATCAATTGTACTATAGTAAGGGTGATCGAACCACAAAGATTATTGGTTGTTTTGCGTAATAGATATCTAAAGGAACGTATCTAACTTAACTTAAGAGTAAAAATAAAAGTAAAGGTTGTAGAATTGAAGCTACAACAATAAGATGAAGAAATGAAAGCGGAAAATGAAAACAAACTTAAAGAAAACTTAGGGTGTTGATCTTATCCAATCCTCAACCAATGAAATGCTTAAAGCTATATGGTTCTTCCTAACATGCATGATATGAGCGCGTAATGGGCGTCAACCATTACGACGACCTCGACGTGAAAATACTTTCGTTAAGACGTAGTTATAAAGCACCTAGTTTTACATTAATCTACTCCACGTAAAGATTAGTCTATAATTGAAAACGTTTTACACTACGAAAGGTGTGGAGTGATTAATGCTCCCTAGCTTACTACTATACAACACATCCTAATAAGTATACACAATACATGAAAACCCTAATTAGGCCACAATGATAAGATATCTAGTTTCACACCAAACCATTTCACATAAAGTTTAAATTACAATTGAAAAACATTTTAGACTACCAAAGGTGTGAAATGATTGGTGTTCCCTAGCATACCATATAATGTGACTAATAAGATCAACACACATTGTCAATAGCATCATTGCACCAAGACATCATTCTCTTTCAAAAATGTTGATTTATTCATGAATCTAAGAAAACTCATAGACAAACCTAACTCTTTTTCATCAATAATTAGATTGGAATCTTGAAGACAAAACCTTTTAGCATGGGGTTTTGAAATCCTCTAGCCTTACACAATCATCAAACATATCAAGAAAAACTCAAGAACATCAATAACACTTCATGGTTTTTGGAGAGGATTTGGATCAAACCTTAAGAACTAAGTTAGCTAGACATGAAGTAAACTAATCTAAGCATGAAATTAAAGGAAAACAGTAAAAGAACAAGCTAAAATTGAACTAAAATAGTAGATTAAAAACTTAAGAAATTCGGATTATAAGCAAAGAAGAAAAACCTACCTAAGCTAGAACATAAAGAGCAAAGAAGAAAAAGAAGAAGAAATTGCTCTCTAGGACTAAGCCCAGAAAACGTGCATTAAAGGAATTACAAAACACTAAGAATTGAGTGATACACCTGAGCAAATCCGAAATCCCCAAAAGATGCATGTCTAAACCTAAATCCTCATCTCATATATATAGAGAATTGGATTTACAAAAGACCATCAAGAATTAATTCTAGCCAAGTATTCAGAGCTGGTCGGCGTCATTTCTGTCACAAATCCAACTTATGATTTGAATTGCATAAAGAATTCAAAAGATCTTGAAATATCTGATCTTCTGGAAGACGAAAAATTCGATCGATCTATTATAAAGTCGATCGATCTAATTTTTGATCGATCTAAATTTTGATCGATCTCATTTAAAGTCGATCGATCTAATCGCCTTAGCCAATTCTTTAACTCCCAGGAAGAATCTCGAACTCTGAAAATGACTAAAATACCCTTGATGTATTTCCAAGTCTAATTCAAGTTTTTGAATTAGATTTCAATTAAGACCTGAAAATAAGACAAACACAAAAACTACAACAACACGTTATATATACAACAAGAACTAGGTCTAACAAATGCAAATTAAGGGGTCTTGAATCGAATAATTCAAGACTTATCAGGGAGCTTATGTATTCTCAGAGATGACATTCTCTCGATATGCCGTTGACTCTTGACACGAATCAAGTGTGCCAAAGTCACCAATCCATGCATGGTATGGCCAACACGAGTTTGGCAATACCATACAGATTGAGAAATATACCAATAGTATTATGGACTTGATGATTTAAGCGTTCCATAGACGCTTAGGCTTCTGCGTAATAGAGTGTCGACGATGATGTGTTAGTCTATTTAACTAAACGTGTCGGGCATAGAAGACACTGAACATCAGCTTTGGAAGTGCTTAGTAAAAGAAATTCTTCGTCAAACTCATGAGAGGTGAGCTTTGGGTTGATGAGTCTTCCTTCCTAGTTCATGGACCGAGCAAGAACGGACTTGTAGTCAACACGTTAGAACAAGAACAAGCAACTACGCCTGTGCTTAAACTATTAGGTATGTTGCACAAGTGCAACATGATATGGGACTGGGATGAGTCATTATGCAACTAGGTCAAGTTATACCCTATGCTACTTGACAATCGAGAATCGTGTAGAGTGCAATTCTACTCTTGACTTAGAGTTAATAACAGTTGTTTGTGCCCTAACAACGTGCTGGCACTATCTCTACAGTGAGGTTTGTGAAGTCCACACATATCACCCAAGTCTCAATACAACCCCCACAAACAAACGACAAATCCAAGAACTCTATTTAGACACTCGAGGACATATCTAAGATATACGTGTGGGAATTCATAGAATTGGTGCATGATTCAAGAGAAATAGCACTCATTCAAACTGGATGGTTTACCGCCTAGTGTTGACAAAAGCTTTGCGGATAAGCATCGATACGAATTCAGACTCTGTAGCTGGTGACTTTATGTGCCTCAAGCGTCGCCAATGTGAAGCATGTGACGTTTAGGCATCAAGGATGAGATCAATCCAGGATATATTGGACTGTCCCTAATACTAAACGTGAGTCAATCGTGAAATCGGTCATGATGTCTCCAAGTTTTGGCAGGCATTCATGGCATTTTCCTGTAATTCTTAGTTGCGAGTATGCTCACAGCCCATCACTTGTGATGATTCTCCTTGTAGTTTACTAAAATTGCTCTATAACAAATTGCAAGGCGGGTGACGGACTGTAAGAGACACCAACTAGTAGTTGAAAACCATTATGTTAGTAAGGGTTCCGGGGTGAAATCACGATGTTGAAGAAGCCACATGAGTGCTCGATCGTTAAATGCGGAAGCGATCCCTCATTTTAGTGGATGAATTCGGGTGTGATTCTTATATCATATCACTTCTACATAAGTAACCCAAGTAAAACACATACTTACCTGAGTGTTCCTAAGATAGAATGCATACTTATTTATGTGTAAAACGATTTAACATCCAAAATTTCGAGGACGAAATTTTTTATAAGGAGGGTGGGATGTGATGTCTCGAATATTGTTTACCATTTTAAGAATAAATTTAATGGATAAATGACTAAGATTAATTTGACAACTAGAAAAGACAGTAGGATGTGCAAAGAATGTTTTATAGTCCAAAGAAATAAGTTATTTAAGAGGAAAATATGAGAAAATGAATTGGAAATAGAATAAATGAGAGAATAATGCAAAAATATATAAATATACATGGCGCGTCCGGACGCTATATTGTGGGCGTCCGGACGGCCCTTCATGTGTGCACGTCCGCAAGTGGACGCGCGTCTGGACGGGAGACAATGCTCGTCCAGACGGTGCCTGTCATGCATGAGGCCGATGCCTCATTTAACGCATGTTCGGACGGCTTGTGATGCCCGTCCAGACGGGGCCTGTTTTAAGAAGGGCCGAACGCCCTTTTTCTCGGCATTTCCGGAAATCTCTCCTCCCTCTCTCACATTTTTATGGGTTTTTTATACAAAACCCGTGATCCACGAAGATCCAACCGTCCAAACTCAAATCCGTCTTCCGAAACGTGATCCTAGCACTCGGGTCTACGTTTCTACCGATTGGTTTGAGGTATTTTCATAAACTCTTGTCATTAGAGATTTTGGGTTAAATCTTGAAATGTTAGAGTTTAATCTTCGTTTATCTTTAGGATTTGCACGGTTTGGAGCTCTCTAAATGTTCACCAAATGTTGGATTTTATTTAGGTGAATTTTGGTGTGTTTCCTAAACCCTAACCTTTGGGTTATGTATTTTAATTGTGATTTCTTATGCCTAACTCTAGAGGAAACTTTATGGGTTAGTTTTATTAGTGTTTAAATAGCAATATTATGTTATGAGTTAGTAAACTAAATTATGAGTTTAAGATTGGAAACCCTAATTGGTGCGGTTAAATTAATTTGGGGGTTTTTAGTGTTTAAAACCTAGATTACTAATTTATGGATTAATCGTGGTTATTGTGATGATTAATTCCAAATTAGCTATGGGTTTTGTAAAAAGATTAGTGAATATAATTTTAGGATTAATGACATTGAGAAAATGTAAGTGAAAATAATCTATGCATTAATGAATATAATTTGAGTTAACATTTAATATTATAAGTAATTATTTAAAGGTGGTGATTTTAATGTCCAATCTAAAATAAGTTGATAAAAAATTATTGACTTCTAATTTAAACCACATGTATGTGTTTGTGTGCAAACAAATATCTTAAATGCGGAATTTAAATAAGACAAGATATTTGTTAAGAAGTGGAAACTCTGGGAAGAGAAAAACCACTCCGGGGCAGCCAAACCCAGGAAATCCACTATCTAAAAACAAAGTTAGTTATAAGACACTCGTACTCATATAACCCTATGCAGTAGTCATACCTTTACCTCTGACACGAAGCCCATCATGAACGCTTCGTAACCAGATCTTTCACCTGAAGGGGTTTTTGATGGATTCCTTTACCTTATGGCCGACCCCTAAGATAGACTTCACACGAACAGTTGAGCACACACCGGCAACAGCTTGAGAGTTAGTGGATCTTCGATTCTCCCTAAACACCCTCTCAAAGCACTATGGAATTCACTGTCGAATTCTGTACAAAACACAAGCCTAGGGCCCTCTATTTATAGGCTTATTGGAGACCTAAAACTACTAAGATTCGGGCTCTGGCTGGCGAGCGTCCGAACGGAAGTTAGCTTCGTCCGGACGGTTTTCTGCGATATCTTTTCAGAAACAGCGCAATTTTATCTTTATCAAGTTCACGTCCAGACAGCTTGACCGAGCGTCCGGACGGTCTTCGCTAAAATCCTTTCCGCGTTCAAACGGAACTCTGGAATATTCTGAAATACTGGACATTGTTCGGACGTGTTGCCACGTCGTCTGGACGGCTTGTAGAGACTTCCCAAACAGTGTCGACTTCTGAAATCCAACTCCTTGTTGAATACTGATTGACCTAGCGTCCGGACGGTGTTGCTCTGACGTCCAGACGTCTTCATCGTTATCTGCTGGACACTGAGGGGCGTCCGGACGCCTTCAAAGGCCCGTCCAGACGGTTGCACAGGAACCGATTATTTTTGTCTTGGATTTTGCAAGGACTCTTCATGGACATCTTTAAGAAGCTTGTGATCAGCTATTGTCTTTGATTTGATCATTGTCTGAATACATGAAGATTCTGGACCCTAAACCCAATATAAAATACTAACAAATTCCCCTTTGGCCATTCTGGGACAAAAATACTTGACCAGTTTGGAAATACATTCCCGGTCTAAAAACCAAAAAATTCTCCCCATTTTTGTCACATAATGACAAAGGGTAAACAAAGTATTAATTAAAAGCATAAACAAAAATAAGAATAGGAGAAAAGAACAAGGTTAGGTCTTCAACGAGAAATCAGCACACACATGTATCTAAACCTGTGAAAACAGTCAGATAGCAGGTCAAAAATACGCATGCATATAGAAAAGAGTTAAGTAATCAATGAGCATAAATTTCCCGCAGACAGAACTTTTTCAATAGTAAACTTAACTCATGCAATGCGTGTGTGTGTGAAGGCTTTCTCAATAAGGTAAGAAGTTTACTGATATGACTTAAATCACCCGGATTTTCTAAATAAGAGAGAAAATCAATGTTAGATCAGTCAAAGGTCAAAGCTTATTTTACTAGGGCCTAGCCACCCTCATTTGATACATTTCCCCTAAGCTGCAACACTTTTCTTTTGCTTCGTCCTTTAGTGACAGTCTATTTCCTCAATGATTTGGTTATTGACTGTTTCTATAGGAACAAGTTCAAGAACAGATTTATAGCACAAAAGCAGTGGATCTTCTTATTTATCCATATTTAATCAGATTTGAATGCTTTTTATCACTTGGTGCTGCAACCTAGAAAGAATGCCAGAATTTATGGGTTCTAGGTTCAACTAGCGAGTTGGTCAGTTTGACTATCTTAGCAAAAAAAATCTCTCTCATTAGAATTTTCAGAAGCTAAAAGTCAGAGAGAAAAAAATACCTTAGGGGAGCCTTGGAAAATGCACATTTTTCATCGCATGAGAAAATCAACTATCTAGTAAAGATGCAGCAGGAAAACTCAGCACATATCAGATTTAGAATCTTAACCATATGAATGTATATTCTATCAAAGCACAAAGAACTGTCAAAATAGATAAATATACATGAGATAGCTGAAAATTTTTAGAAGAAACCTTGCAACAAATCCCCTTATTTTTTTTTTTTTTTGTTGTTCAAAATAAAAGTAGAAAAACAACAAAAACATGCTACATAGGAAAAGAAAAATCTAGTCCAAACATGTAAGGTAAGGGCAAACCTGACCTCAGGGAGAGAGGTTTACCTATACCAAGACAGAAAAGCAGCCACCCGAAGTGCTTTCTCTGTCATCCCTATGAAATACCTGCAGAATTTTTTGAAGATAACAAGAGAAACTATAAGGATAGAAAAAATGGTTCCATAACAAATATGCAAAGCATGTGTCATATAAAAGATGCAATGCAAGTGTACCATACATGCACTAGGATTTAGGAACCACAATCCTAGGCATGGTGAGACTGCAGCTATACTAGGTGAGTCCACTCCCCCTCAAGGGGTGAGTGGTCTCATCCTTTCTGACCCAACCCTTGTGTACCCGTGGTAGATGTGATCGGGTATTGCTCATACTGTCCATTCTCCTCAACATCCCTTGTAACAAGCTCAGCAACCTTTCATGGGCATGGTTGCTATCAGACTTTTACGGCTTTTTCTTGTAGTGCCTTGATGTGTTCTTCGGAACAGACCGCTGTTGTTGCCGCTGATGCTATGGAACCTGATATCCCGCTGAAGGTAGAGTACCTGATGTGGTCTTAGGCAACTTCCTCTATGCCTTTTTCTTCTGAGCTTGGAGCTGTGGACATTTGGGTCGGATGTGACCGGTGATGCCGCAGTGATAACAGGTGGGCAGGCTTCTTTTGTTGGAATGATGCTTGATTTTCTCTGCAGAAATATGGTTAGCATTCTTACAAACAATATTGCCCTTACCTTTTATATGTCTCCTATGCGGAGGGACATATTTTGATGAGGAAGAATCTTCAACTTCACTTTTCCATATAGCATCCTGCTTAATCCAAGACCTGTGGGATTTCAACAAACAACAATTTGGCCTAATATGACCAATCTTCTCACAATTATGACATTTAGGAATAAAATTACATTGTATTTCTGATTCCTTGGAGTTAGGCATCACATGATTAGTTAAGCAAGAATTATCTAAACAAGCTGTATCTTCTATCACAGGCTTAATATCAACAAAATCTAATTCATAATCAGAAGCATGTGAAGTAGAAGTACTTAAATCATTAACATTTAAATCAGGCTTGTTAGAAATATCTGCATGAATACAAAGCATGATTTTCAAATTATTACTAGAGAATTTTTTCAAGAGATCCTCTGTTTCTTTTAATTTATTCTCTAGTGCATCAACAATATCAAAAAGCATGGTATTCTCAGATTTCAAAGAGTCAATCAAAACATGTGATTCAGATAATTGTAAAATCAAAGACTCATTTTCTTGCTTAATTTTCTTGAGTTCTCTATTGGATTTCTTAAAGAGTTTACCTATTAAAAGGGTATCTTTAGAGAAATTATAAAAATCATCTTCAGAGAACTCAAAAAGATTTATGTTAAAAGAAGTCATGGATCACACTCAAGAAATAAATCTAAAACACAAGTGTAACTTGCTCTAATACCAATTGATAAAAAATTATTGACTTCTAATTTAAACCACATGTGTGTGTGTGTGTGTTTAGGTGCAAACAAATATCTTAAATGCGGAATTTAAATAAGACAAGATATTTGTTAAGAAGTGGAAACTCTGGGAAGAGAAAAACCACTCCGGGGCTGCCAAACCCAGGAAATCCACTATCTGAAAACAAAGCTAGTTACAAGACACTCGTACTCACATAACCCTATGCAGTAGTCATACCTTTAACTCTGATACGAAGCCCATCGTGAACGCTTCCCAACCAGATCTTTCACCTAAAGGGGTTTTTGATGGATTCCTTTACCTTAGGGTCGACCCCTAAGATAGACTTCACACGAACATTTGAGCACACACAGGCAACGGCTTGAGAGATAGCGGATCTTCGATTCTCCCTAAACACCCTCTCAAAGCACTATGAAATTCACTGTCGAATTCTGTACAAAACACAAGCCTAGGGCCCTCTATTTATAGGCTAACTGGAGACCTAAAACTACTGAGATTCGGGCTCTGGCTAGCGAGCTTCCGGACGTAAGTTAGCCTCGTTAGGATAGTTTTCTGCGATATCCTTTTAGAAACAGGGCAATTCTATCTTTATCAGGTTCACGTCCGGACGGCTTGACCGAGCGTCCGGACGGTCTTTGCTAAAATCCTTTCCGCGTTCGAACGGAACTCTGGAATATTTTGAAATACTGGACATTGTCCGGACGTGTTGCCACGTTGTCGGGACGGCTTGCAGAGACTTCCCAAATAGTGTCGACTTCTGAAATCCAACTCCTTGATGAATACTGATTGACCTAGCGTCCGGACGGTGTTGGTCTGACGTCCGGACGTCTTCATCGTTATCTGCTGGACACTGAGGGGCGTCCAGATGCCTTCAAAGGCCTGTCCGAACGATTGCATAGGAACCGATTGTTTTTGTCTTGAATTTTGCAAGGACTCTTCATGGACATCTTTAAGAAGCTTGTGATCAGTTATTGTCTTTGATTTGATAATTGTCTGAATACATGAAGATTCTGAATTGAAAATCCACCATCTTGTTAAAATACAACCATTACATAAAGTGTTTTTGTTTATCTAAAATGTAGCCAATATAAAATACTAACATAAGTGTTTTGGGTTAGTGGCATTGTAGGTAAAATAAGTGAGTAATGTTTATAGGTGTGTAATTGGGACCCTTAAAATATTATGGGTTTTCCAACAGTTTAGCCTTGAGCGATTCAAGTGCTAATTAGGATGTTAAATTATTTAGAGTATTAAATTGTGCAAGGTATTGTTTTTACAGTGGCACATTGCGAGGAGTTGATTAGGAAGCTTGGTTAAGCTTGATATCCACGCGGGTAGTTGAGTATTTGACTCACTGAGGGATATTAGGAATTTAGATATATGAATTGCTATGTTTGGTTTAATTGGATATTAACTCTATGATGATGATTTGGTATATGTAATTATGAAGTATATTGTGAAAATAAAATATGTTGATGAATTGATATTGAAGAATGCATGAGATTTATACTGTGAATGAAAATGTGATAATGAGATAACGTAGAGATATGCATGAAGCTCCTTGTGAAGGGATAACATGATGTTGTATATATATACATGTGTGTGTGTTTGTGTGATTAAATTGAGAATTGTTGAGTTGAGAATTATGATGATAAGTTAATGTGAGATGACTGAAATTGATATGTTAGGAATTTTTGGAGATTGAGTAACATGAAAATATATTATGAATGTAGTATACGTCGAAAAATAGATGAATGAGAATAATGTGATTGAGTGGTGGATTGTTGGAATTAGAACATGTTGTGATAATGATAGTATATGAGTACTTAGCATACAAGGTAAGTCTAGGGTATGTGGCTTCTAGCACTTGTGTGTTATGGGTGTCTAATGATAGTATATAAGCATTTGGCATACAAGGCAAGTCTAGGGTATGGGGCTTCTAGCACTTGTGTGTTGTTTGCCTTGCAGGTATGTGCTTCACGGGCGGTGAATTATGCAAGGCAAGTATAGGGTATGTGGCTTCTAGCACTTGCGTGTTGTTTGCCCTGCGGGTATGTTGCTTCACGGGCGGTGTATTATGCAAGGTAAGTCTAGGGTATGTGGCTTCTAGCACTTGTGTGTTGTTTGCCCTGCGGGTATGTTGCTTCACGGGCGGTGTATTATGCAAGGCAAGTCTAGGGTATGTGGCTTCTAGCACTTGTGTGTTGTTTGCCCTGCGGGTATGTTGCTTTATGGGCGGTGTATTATGTAAGGTAAGTCTAGGGTATGTGGCTTCCAGAACATGTATGTTGTTTGCCCTGCGGGTATGTTGCTTCATGGGCGGTGTATTATGCGAGGCAAGTCTAGGATATGTGGCTTCTAGCACTTGCGTGTTGTTTGCTTTGCGGGTATGTTACTTCACGGGCGGTGTATTATGCAAGGCAAGTCTAGGGTATATGGATTCTAGCACTTATGTGTTGTTTGCCCTGTGGGTATGTTGCTTCACGGCGGTGTATTATGCGAGGCAAGTATAAGGTATATGGATTCTAGCACTTATGTGTTGTTTGCCCTGCGGGTATGTTGCTTCACGGGCGGTGTATTATGCGAGGCAAATCTAGGGTATGTGGCTTCTAGCACTTGCGTGTTGTTTGCCCTGCTGGTATGTTGCTTCACAGGCGGTGTATTATGCAAGGCAAGTCTAGGGTATGTGGCTTCTAGCACTTGTGTGTTGTTTGCCCTACAGGTATGTTGCTTCACGGGCGGTGTATTATGCAAGGCAAGTCTAGGGTATGGGGCTTCTAGCACTTGTGTGTTGTTTGCTCTGTGGGTATGCGGCTTCACAGACAGTGTATATTGTCATTCTATACAAGAATCTAAAGTAGTTGCTTCTAGCAGCGGTGTTGTTAATTTTAGAGTTGGAATTAAAGACAATCTACAGTAGTGACTAGTATTCGATGATGTGTTGGCGTGTGGACATAATGATTTGAGAGTGATGTGTTGAGCCTTGTATATGTGTACGTACGTCTGTGTGCTTTGTTTACTCTAGTGAGTACTATACTGCTGAGACCTCAGTAATTTATTACTGAGGTGGTGAACTCATACTTTTACCAGTACGGTTGTGGTTAACCCCACTACCGTACAGATTCTGATGCTTTGGCTACAGGTTTAACGGATGTAGAGGATGACCCCGTAACTCTAGATTTGGGGTACTGCGACTGAGGCACATCGCTGGAGTAGTAGCTGTGTGGACTTGGACGTCCACCTTTTGGTAGTTTTGTTTATGGCTCGTGCCGCATGTGACACTTGTGTATAGAGCCAATCTTTTGATATGTATTTAATAACTATGTAGAAGCCTTAAACATATAGACATATTAATGAATCTTTTGTTGTGATTAAGTGTTGTTTACAGATGTACATTCCGCTATGTTGATAATGTTATTATGTGTTATCCGCTGTGTAGATGTACCTCTGATTATCAGGTATATGTTATGGAATGTGTACCGTATGTTGGCTGAACGACATGTAGTCGTGCCGCTGTGATGACTCATTTTATGTTTTCAAAAAAAAAAAAAAATATTGGGTCGTCACAATGGGTTCGAACCTGCTTGCGGTAGTAGTCCGTGAACCAAATGCTACTAATTAAAAATGGGCTTTATCACCTTGCACTTTGGTGGGCTGTGGTGACAGGCTCATCTTCCAAGGCAGTAGCTATGGCTCAAACTGAACATTTCACAGCGGGTGAGAATCCCGATGGTCACCCTTAAGGGGGTAATTACACTGGTTGCCTCTTCCCATCTTTTTAATTAGAAAAAAAAAACTTTCAAACATATAGTAAGATTATTCTTCTCCATAAAACACCCATCAAACGTCACAAACTAACAAAAGCAAACAACTTGAAATAATCCATTTTATAAAAATGATGGACCTAACATCCCAACAATATAAAATGTAACTCTTAAAATGGGAAACAAAAACTTCAATATGACCATCTTTGCAATATTTGCAAAGTAGCATAAGATGTTCTGAAGGTTTTGATGAGATGAAAAAGAAGTCCGAAAAGTGAGATGGTGCAGGAAGGAAAGAAGAGAGTAAGGGGAAAAAGAAAGAGGACTGAGCCACACAGTTCAAAGAAAAGAGAAATTTGGTGGAGTCTCACCACTCGAAAAAGAGAAAAGAGGAGGAGTCACACCTTAAACAAAATTTGTTTAATTATTCATCAATTCTCTTCTATCGGAGTACAATATTTCAAAAACAAATTAGATTTCATTGAGTTTTAAAAAGATATTTCATGTGATTTGTAAATATGTACGTTTATCGTATAAAGTAATCATGTTATGAAGAAACTTAAAAATAACGTGTATCTGTGTGAGTTTACGCACCGGCTGGTTCGCACGACTCCTAAAAAAATTCGTCCAGAGACTATCCAACCTCGAAATCTGAAAAAGAACCAATAATCAAAACTTAATCTAAGCTATAACGTCCTAAAACACGATTTGAGGATAAAACATCATTCTGTTCAATAATTGAACGTTTGTATTTCGAGTCTATCGATTGTTACCAATCGTTCGACTAGACCGCCAAATGTTCGGTTATCGACCACAACATCCAAACTTATCTATGCGTGCTAAACCCCCAAAACTTAATTTAACACTAATCTAACCATAGATTCATGCATCAACATATAGATTCATTCTCAAACTTGAAAACAGAACTTAAACACTTTCAACAACCCAATATCACATGGTAATTCGTACAAAAAGATCATATAACCAACAAATTGAACCACCAAAATCAACTAATAAACACAATCTACCGAACATTATAGCAAACCTAGGATATAAAGACTATTCAACAAGTAGAATAAGTAGAATCAAACTAGAAATGATAACCAAAGACAAGATTAACGAGATAGGCAAAGATGATTACCTCCTCTTGAGTGAGATTAAGCCCTCAAGATCACACTTTCTCTTCTCCTTTTCTTCTCTCTTTCTCTCTCTCACTCTAAGGTTTCTAGAGGCTTGGAATGGCGAAATGAGGCCCAAGGATCAAAGAGTTATACTATTCACAAATGGAGGCTAAATTTATTCTAACTTTTGAATAGATAAGCCAATGGAGGACGTTTTTTGCATTTATATTATTTATTCTAGCCAAAAGTGAATTTTACATAATCCACTGTGAGTGATCTTAGTTGATAGTTGAAACAGGCTAGTACTTGTACCACTTAAATCACGCCCAAGGCTGCTCCATTCGAGCTTTGCCCACCAGTTCTTTGATAGCCCAAACTTACATCGGAAAAAAAATCCTTATGGGCTTGACCACTATGCTTCTGTACTGGTGTCACAATCTTTTCTATCTCAAAAAATAAAAAATAAAAAATCTTTAATTTCAAAAGATATGGGCCTGACATAATGACCCATAGCCCAAAATGGAATTGGCCTGACCCAAGTACCACTCACCTTGAGTGGTGTCGATCTCGATCGGCGCATGTTCCCAAGCTTCGAAGCCTCCATTCTCAGTCAAAGAGCCACTGGCTTGCCCATATCACTACTGCCTGCTTTGGAAGGACAGCCTGGTGCAAAGAAGAAAGTCCCTTAGCTGGAGTGGTGCATTGATTTGTTGCCCAAGGAATCCATACCCCTGTGGACATTCACAATGTCCCCGACCAGCTATGCCACAGTACTATTGTTGCATGTGTTTATGAAAGGGACGTCTGATGTAATGGGGAAGGCTGTAATGCATGGTGGTGCCGATCAAACCACCTCTTTGAGAGGGGATCCTCACGTCTATCTGAATATGAAAGTTACACTGCCCAGCATGGAAAGACAAACTTCAAACCAGAGCAATGGGAAGGGGTCACTACAAGAAAATTGGTGGTTTGAGAGCACTTTTAATTTCATTGGTTTAATTTCCTTATCGTAACTATGCCGAACTGCATATGACTCTTGTTGATTTTGCTCTTATCGAGTTCCTTAATTAGCTGAAGAGGTCGAACTTGATTTTGCTTCTAAAATGCATGGAGTCTGACTTGGATTCTTCAATTTTTGTTCTTACACTGCTTAACTAGATGATTGAAAGCAAAACTAAAAGGTCTTGGCCACTTTGGGAGGTATTTGTGGAGGTTATCCAATACAAAGCTAGATTTCAGTAATGCGCAAATAGAAGTTGTCAATTATCGGTCTTTGGGAGGCTTGCTTTAGAGCACCCGCGGTAGATTTCTACATTAGGAAAAACTTAGGGAATCAAATTATTTTTTTATTTTTTATAAAAAATATTCCATAACAGCTTTCTTTATTTTTTTTCTATCTATCTATCTATATATATATATATATTTTAATCTTTTACTTTAATTTTTTTATTCTCTCTCTTCATCAAGCAAGAATCATCTCTTCTTCCATTTCTCCTTCATTCCCTAAAATCTCTCTCTCTCTCTCTCTCTCTCTCTCTCTCTCTCTCTCTCTCTCCTCTGAAATCTCTGCATCACTTTGGGAAAGAAAAAGAAAATATTGTATGAGATGAGTGTAGTTCTTCTTCATTCTCTTGCTTCGTCTCGTTTCTAAAGCCCCTGGTCGACACGCTCTTCACGGAGCAGGATCCAAACGCGCAGATCGGAGAGGCTCTGTGCTTGGCCTCGGCAATCGACTCCGCTCCGAATCCGGACCCGGCGAGGCTGGCGAAGCTGTTGCCGAGGTTCGAGAAGCTCTTGATAGAGGGTATTCTTTCAATAATGTAACTCTGATTTCGCTTTTCTAGTTGGTTCTTTCCAACTTTTGTTGATGCCCATTTGCTCAGAAGTGTTCTGAATCAATCCTGTTCTGGTTTCAGTGCATGGGTTTTCGCTAATTTTTCTGCATAGATAGCTTTGTTCGTCTCTGTCAATGCCCATTTGCTTCAAATTGTTTTGAACGATCCCAAATGTAGTTTGTGATAATGGCTTCTCGATAATTCGGTGGTTGTTGCTCTCATAACCTCTCAACGACGAGCTACTGTTGGATGGGATACCAAGGCTGAACGAAGAAGAAGATGAGGATGAAGAAGAGGGGCGGGTTGCGTGAAGGTGTGAAGAAGAGAGAGTCAGAGAGAGACTTTTTTTATTTTATTAAAATATTGTATTTGGTAGCTACAGAGCTACCAAATACATATAGAATCACTAGCTACCCAAGGCGCACATGTATATTTAGGGCATCTGCTGTAGAAGTTATTTTATGAATTATTATGAAATTTTCTCTAAATATAGGAAAGGGAACCATTATAGGGTAGCTGCTGCTAGTGCTCTTAAAAGGTTCAGCAGATGATCACTTGAAGTCATGGGATCAAAAATTATAACAAGAAATAGATCTACCAATCCGAGTACCAAGTTTAGTCCATTTGTCATTGTATATGAGATTTGGGTAATAATTTTTTCACATCAACTTTATACCAAAATAAATAAGGTGTCCCACGGCCCAGTAAAGGTAATCCACTGCGTAGCACTAGATCAATTTATTTACTTATAAACGGAAGCAAGCAACTGCATGTCACAAGTTCAACTTCAATTGGATTATGGTTAGTGCTTATTTACAGTTATTGTGGGAATAATCTAAGTCTTGCAATTAATCCTACTCCCAATTAACGTCGAAGTTCAACTGAAATATGCATGGTATGCAAACCTGCTTTGAATAGTTTCTCTTTTTTTTTTTTTTTTGTGGTAAATACCTGCTTTGAATAGTTGAAGATAGGCTATGTGAACTTGATGGAATTCAGAGTACATTTGTACTTTTTATGAACATGGTGAAAAGGAAAGTTTTTGACTTTTATGTTGTTATTATTTCAGAAAAAAGAAATAGGAAGAACTTCAATCTTCAGTTGAGTTTTAAAATTGCTCCATGAGCCACCAGCTTTTGTGATTGTATGTCATGAATATACTATACTGAGAAAGTTTCTAAATTTTCTGAGCAACCAAACACAAAACCAAAGACCTCTATTGTGAATACTAACTATTTGAGTTTGTGGCATGGGAGTATTTCAGATTGAATAGTTCAAGATAAGTCACTGTTTTTCAGTTTGAATCGGATGGATGGTTAGTGCTTATTTACAATTGCTGTGAAAATTATCTACGTACCTTATATGCATGCATCCTTGCTCATATGGATCTTTTGGAAGAGTTATGGGCCTTTTTTTTTTTTTTTCATGGCTCTGTAATTTCAAGTAACTGACCCTGTTTGATACTAGGTTTAGCGTTTTAATGTGAATTATTCTCTATTACGGTTAAAAGAGGTAAGTGAAACATAGTGACTGGTGAGTTGCAAACATGTACAGTAAAAATCATTGTAAACACTTGCCAAAAATTGAATTCTCTAATTTATATGAAATTTCCGTATCTTCAGTGTTCTGATGTTTCTTGCATGTAAAAGTTTGAGCTTGGTGAGATTTAAGATAAATGCTATCCACAAATAGGCGTCTTTATGTAGATATTGACTATTATATATAGGACCTACCCACTAATTTTAAACCTTTTACTCCACTAATTTTAAATGTTTTATACTTGTGGAATTCCTATATGAAAAGCTGTTCCCACAATGCTACATATGATGACCCAACACATCGAAATTTTGACTATGAAATATCTCACTCAAATGTATTAAAGTGACATCCGCTTCAAATTTGAGTTCACATTCCTTTCACGATTGAGAGTCAATGCTAAAAGCAGCCTTGAGTTGAAGTTATTCAATTGATCATAGCTTTAACAATATTAATGATTGAAAATGCTTGTTTTGTGGTTGCGGTAAAAACGGGAAGGGTAAACATAAGTACAACAACTCGATAAAAAAGTTGGTAGACAATTGATCTTTGGGTGCTTTCGAACCATTGTCATAATTTAGAAATATTTGACAATCCTTGAAAGTTTGAATGTTGGACTAAATTATGCTCATATTGTGGAACTTTTATTTTCAATTGTTCATTTTCATGATCGGTAAAGTCTTGTAGATAAAACTTATTTATTAACTAACAAATATCATCAATTCTGATGTAAATTTAGTTCAAATTCATATGGGACCTATTTTTTTCGAGGCTATATGAAACCACATTTATTTGTATACTTAATTTTTTTGACTGTTTTTTAAAGGGACAGTGGCCAAATTAATTTTTTTTTGACAAATATATATATATATATATATACACACACTAAAGTATATTCATATAGAACTTTTTAAAAGACGGGAAGTCATGTCGTGTTCAGGTTTATAAGTTTGACCTGAGTCAACTATCGTTAGCAAAAAGTTTGACTCATTGTGAAGAAAAAGTCTTTTATAGTTATTCTTTGACCTTTACCCATAACTTTACACTTACCAATTAAGTGTTTTGGAAAAGTAATTCTAGAAGTTATTCTTGTGTTCTTTTAATAACGATGTGGATTTTAATATCATCATTTGATCAAAATTTAATAGTGATCGATCAATCACAAACTCAATGATAATTTTAAAAGTTACATCATTTTTGGAGGGCTACAAGAGTGAGAAAAGAGTGCCTTCTAGCATTACTCGTTTTGAAGTGTTTTTGTTTTGAGTTTGGGTAAAATCGTAATTTAAACACACTATTTATGTTTTAAGTTATTTGTTAAAAACACAAAATTAGAGATAGAAAACAACAATGTAATCAAACGTAGCCAAAAGCTAATTTATTTGGAACTCGTTTTTCATTCTCAGCTCACGTCTCCGCCACACATACATGTTCGTAATTTATTATTATTATTTTTTTCTGAGCATACATGTTCGTTATTGATAGAGAAGGATCTATCTCTCAATGAGTAAAATAGGCTCTATTATCAATGAAAGGACTCGATTTTTTGCTTTAGTGTCTGGTGCTCCGTGCCCATCTCCATATTGGTACGTGCATCGGGCAATCCGAGCAAGGTTGATTGCTGTTACCACTAAACCTTCTCCAAATGGAGAATCAACTACTCGCTCTTCATTCATCTTTTTCCAAGTCTTATCAATCATGTTACGGATGTGTTTCTCAGCAACTTCCTCAGAAACACCAGTGTCACGCATGTAGCAATGGATTGAATTCGCAGTTTCGCCTCTCTTTAACTCTCCCTGTATTTCAAATAAATAGCTTAATATGTTAGTGTGACGTAGTGGTTCCAATGATGATCATATTGACCTTAATATTCATTTAACACAAAAAGACACTACGAAATATTATTTTGTAAAAAAAATACCTTCGAAGTACTCAGATCATTACAAAGTCGAAAAATAATTGACGGCCAACGCAAAAGGTCGTGATATTTTTCTAAGCCCTCAAGTGCCTGCTTTGAGAACTTTTGATTCAAGAAAAAATAAGAATGAACAAGGGCGATCGCCCCCGAAACGGATAGCCAGGCATTGTTAAGATAGTCCTCGAAGGTTGGCATATCTTTCTTGGAACACCACTTTGCTTCTTGTAGGAATGTTTTGCACAGATCAGCCCACTAAAATAAAAGAAGAAACTCCAAGATTATTAGATTTAATATTCCTTACGAACTGCGATTCATGTAAAAAACAGAAAATTACAGAATGACTGCATATACCGCTTTTGTTAGGTATGGAAGGATGTTTTCTCCTTTCTCCTTAAGAGTGTCATATACCATCTCATTAACAGTGTTGTAGAGAGCTAAGAAGCATAACTTCATATAGTGGGGAAGATCTTTCACGGCATTGATATCCCATCTGAAAATACCATCATGAAATTAAACGTACGATTTGCTTAATTTTATAACATAAAGGTTGTAAGTATGCATGGGTTACATTACAAATGTTTCTTTCTTTTCCTTTTTTTTTCGCGGGGGGGGGGGGGAGTGGGGGTGGGGGGAGGGTGTGTGTGAAGAGTTATTAACCTGTCAACAGCATCTGTAAACAGCTCTAGTTCATCCAAGGTACCATAAACATCATAGACATCGTCAATAGTGGTTACAAGAGCAGCCACTTTCGTTAATCCCTTACGAAGATTACTTAATTCAGGTTCGAAGGCCATTCCAACTGTCCAAAAGAAGCATTCCATCAGTCTATCTCTGGTGAAGCTCAAGTTTTTTGCCAGACCCATGTCTTTCCACCACCTAAATGGCATAAGGTGAAACCAAATAAGTTTCCACTTAACATTCAAGCATTGTCAAAGTTAATTTAATTAAAGAAAAACTTCACTCAACTCCTTAAACTTCTATTACGTTTGCAATCTCCTCTCAAAGTTCCAAAAAATCTCAATTTAATGTATCGAACTTTAAATTTTTTGCAATCTTGCCCTTTCTATTAGGGTTTGAGGTTAAATCAAACTTGCATAGGGTAAAATAACCCTTATACCCTTGCAAATTTTATAAAATTACAAAATGACCTTTATATTACAATTATTTTTTTTTCTTTTTTTTTTTTAAATTTTAAAAATGATGGTATTTTAGAAATTTCTCAACCATCTATCAAGATTTAATGGAAAATGCTAATGGATGGGTGAGACTGCAAATTTTTTAAAGTTCGATACACTACATTAAATGTTTTTAAACTTTCGGGAGATGTGAGGGAAGGATGAGATTGCAAAAGTGATGAGAGTTAAATGAAGTTTCCCCTTTAATTAATTTCTTTTCTTTTTTTTTCGTTCAATAACTGATTTTTTTTTTTTTTTTGGTAATATCTTTTAACAGAAGCTGTTGACTCGCTAATAGTTTAATAAGTTAGACCCAACACGTTAAATATTTAATTGAATCGAGGGGTGAATGATTGAGAAAAGATATGAACTTATGACTTTTTTTTCATAATAGGTTAAATCATCACTTATTCCAAAAGTTTAAACTGATAAAAAATAATAAATTTAATTATTTAATTAATATTCTAACAAAAGCCCTCTTAATGACGTAAATAAATTAGCACTTCAAACATTACCTTGACATGTCTTGGAGATCACTTTGAAGCACCGACTGCACTATGTTAAAATCCAACTTTGCAAGTTCAACTAGATGAGAATTTGCATCTTCCCTCTTATTGTATGCCTCAATATACCACCGAGCTTCTAGCCTTAGCATTCCACGGTGCAATGGAACCTCCAATGTATGACTAACTTGTTCTGCCATGCTTTTACTCACTTCTCCTTTGAGGTCCTTGAGATGCAATCTTGTGAATTCCATGGCCTCTTCCAAGAGGTTTTCTCCTTCGTAAGCAACGTAAGAAGCTTCATATAAACTCAGCATTCCTTTGACATCCTTTCTAAGGCATTCCTTGAAATTGCCACTATGGTCTTTGAAATTGTTAAATACATCTGGATTTTAAACAAAATATGATTTAAGAAGATGGTGAGATCAACATGGAAATGAAATCAAGAAGTTTTAGGATTGACTGTATGAGAATATATAGAGAATTAGCATGATATAGTAGGTAGGTATATATATATATATTTTTTTTTTTACCTTGAGAGACCTGATAGCCTTGCTGTCTGAGGAGCCTAAAGCTTAGAGCAGTAGCATGGAGACTCTTCTCTATTCCTTCATTACATAATTTTGAAGACGCAAAGTTGTCAAGGGTTCTTGTTATGTCCCTCTCAAATCGGTATCCCAAACCTAATCGTTGAAGATCATCAATCAGTTCAAGTGTTTCCAATAAGTCGGCATTTTCATTATTAATCATACTCCCCACGTCCTCTTCCAGCTTCTTTGCTCTATCTTTGTATCGTTGATCCTGCATGATCACAATTTGAGATAAATATTTATATATAGCGAACGTACGTTGGTGATTTTTTTTTTTCATCTTATAATTGCTCAAATGTCTCTTCCGTCTTGTCATGAGTTATGTGGCAGTTAGACAGACGTTTTTCGACATTAAAAAAGAGAAATAAAGGGAGGGGGTTTGAGGGGAAATAAAGCACGTTAATAGCGTTAAAGAAATGTGCATGGTTAATGAATTACCGCGTAATCATTGTTTAAGGACTGCACAAAATCGTAACTCCAGAAGCTTGGCTGGTAATTGGCAGATTGTCTTTCAACTTGTAAAGGGGAAGTTTGTATCTTGGCAAAGCTTCGGCCCTGCCCACATTTGTGGTCGAGAAGAAGAGGTGTTTGTTTCATGGGATATTTAGGTAAGCTATGAGGGAAGGAGAAATATATACTGGGATAAGGGGAATAGGTGGATCAGCGATACTCCACTTATGCTGGTCTCGTGAAGTACCACTAAGCTATTTATAGGACTTCGGTTAGTAAACAGTATTCACTAAATTTGTTAAACATTTTACTGAGTTAGATATAATTTATTTTAGTCCCATTTTAACATATTTTATGAGACTGCTCTAAGTGGTCCCAAAGATGTTTTATTGACGTGTCTAGCTTAACCAAATAAAGAATCCCACGTGCGATTAATTACCAGCACGTCAAATAAGGACTTGTCTAATTTGTCGGTGACAAGCTATATATATACATGGAGGAGACGTACGTTTATCGTTAACCTAGGATGACTATTTTTGCCAACGACGGAGAGAGGTGGGGCCGGTGGGGTCCATGACACCCCCCTCAACTCTTAAGGAAAAAAAAATAATTTAGGTTAAAAATAAAATAATTAAGGTGTTTTTGTTTATTAGCCCCTAACAATAAATTTTTTTGCCCCCTTGGCCCTTCCTTTCTATCTTCTCTTCAACTGATTTGATCTCATTTAATTTGGAACGATAGCTTTATTGTCAAAACTATTTCCTTTAATATTTTACAGGTAGCAACAGACATATCTGAGAAAGTAATAATAGGAGTTTTACAAAGTTGTAGAGGCTTTGTTCAAAGTAAATGAAAAAGGGTTTAGTAAAGCAGTGCATTAGAAGAAGACAGGTGTGGATTTGAGGAACTACACGCCTGACAAAACTCAATTTCTTAAGGATGTGTGGCAAAAATTTCGTAAAATGGGCAAAAATAGTAAGATGTCATTAGAAAAGTCTAGAAAATATGCGTTTAATTCATTTATTTTGTGTTGCGTTTAGCAAAATGTGTTTTGTGTAGAATATAATGTGTTTTGTATAACAGTTAGTGAACTATTGTGTTAGTTAGAGTGAGCTGTTCTAATAAAAGGAGTAAGACAATGTTAGCTTCAAGAGCCATATCATTCAGGTAAAGCCATGCGAGAAGACCGAGAAGCACACAATTAATTCAATTGAAATTTCTCAATTTCAATACAGAAACTGAGACATTTTTTATTTTTATTTTTTGAATCTTTGGACAGCGATTTTTTTGTACTTTTTTTTTTTTTTTTCAAAAAACTCTTTTTACTTTTGCTTATTGATTTTTAATTTGAATGGAATAATAAAAACATTAAAACTGGATTATGTTTAATTTACTTAAAATTAATTTGCCTTTATATATATACTTTAACCCCTACTTAAGAAAAAAATTTATTTGCCCCCTTCCATTAAAATGTCTGGCTCCATCCCTGAATTTTTTGCTGCATCAAAAGGTGGAACGGGCAGAGATTGTAGACTGAATTTGTTGTAAATGGGGTCTGCAGGACAAAATGTTATGCTCCTGAGATGTGCTGGTCTGACTGGTTCACGTGGTTTTGTTCTTTGTGTGGTTCCAGTTTACTGCTGTTTCTTCTGGTGTAATTACTGTATCAGCTGATTTCTGTGTAGTTTGTTAGCTCTTGTTGGGAGTGAGGAGGTGCTTTGTTATTTTTGTGTACCAGTTAAGTCTGGTAAAATGAAGCTTGTTTAACAAAGCGAATGATTTGAAAGCAGAATTTATTTAGGCCACAGATCGAGCAGAGTTTATGTAGGGCACAAGTTTGGAGTAGACAAAATTATTGTCCATTGTACAAGAGATGTTGAATGATCAGTATGAGGATGGTCCCAAGAGTTGGACAGACGTGGAATCAGCAAGCATGTGAATGGTCCCAAGGTGTACGTGTCTGGGTATATACCTCCGACTATCGTATCTACCAATGAAAATCTCCAATTTCCTCCCCAGGATTGACTCATTTCTCAATCACAAGGTATTGAGGAGGAGGCGTAGGTTGACTGTGAACCTAGGATTAGTGCTTGTCTGCATCAAAATGTGGAGAGAGCGTGGGCAGAGAACACGAGTCTATGCACGCCACTCCGGCCATAAATGACACGCTGAATCAGCATGTGTGAATGGTTCTTAGGGTCTCCGGGTACATCAAATTTAGCCAGACCAGATAAAGAGTTGCATTTTTTATGACAATCAACTTTCAAGGTATAGGGTCACTTCATATACTCATCATATTAATTACATTTTGAACTTGTGCAAAGACTCCAACCTTGCTGGCAGGAATGACAGCTCTAAAAATTGTTTGCACCACAAAATATTCGAATCTTAGACGAAATGCCACAGGATGAAAGCTCTTACCATTTAAGCCAACAGATCAAGATTAAAGTATTTGAATGAAAAAAGAGCAAAGTGGAGAGGGTAATTAGAATGAAGGTTCTTCTTCCAACCTTTCCTCCGAAGAGGAGATTAAGGGCCCTTTTGAAATTGGGGTTAAAATAAGTGCAATTTTAAAAAATAATGATTTTGAATCGCAATTTCTAAAATAACATTTAGGGTTTAATAAAATTTGTTAAAAAGTACTTTAATATTGGTTGAGTGTTTGGATAACAATAGTATAAAAAGTACGTTCTTATGGACAAATTACCAATAAACATTATTTATAAAAAAATAAACCCTAACGGTTGTCAAGCCACCATTTCAGCTCCTTGCAAGTTTAGATATATTACAATTTATCAATCCTAAATGTAGCCGCGCGTTATGGCTATTAATATTGCTATGAAGGTAATGATTATTGCAATGAATCTATTCATATTGACACTTTATTTATATCAAACTTGGAAACGATAAAAATCATATTTCAACTCATCATTTACCCAACACGATCCTGGTGTTGTAGTTGAATGAATTCATTATTGAGTTCATGGGATTTACATGTAAATCCTATAAATTCAATGTAAATTTGCAAAACCTATAAATTCAATGTAAATTTGCAAAAGGAATAATTAATTAAGAGATGATCGAGATGGAAAATGATGTGTTTGGTGGCTCTATCAAAAACAAATATCGTACTGTGCATATGAAACAAACAATAGTTGTTCTATAGATTCTTTTACCAATGTATATATACTAGATCGCTAAGAAACAAACAAACGATGAGATTTACAAGAAAATCATCCCATCCCTCTCTGGCCTAAAATGCAATGCAAAGGTGAGCCACTACAAAAAATTTGCCCTTTTGAATTGTTTTGTTTGGAGTCATTTTAAGAAAACAGCTCCAAGTAGACTCATTTTCAACCAAAACGACTCAAAATTGTTGGAGTCGTTTTGGTCCAAAACGACTCAAAACTGTTTGAGTCGTTTTAAAGTCTAAAACGACTCTAACCTAGAATTAATACGCTATATGTTGAGTCGTTTTGAAAATGGCTAAAAAAAAAAAGACTCAAAATGATTCGAGTCATTTTTATGCCAAAAAAGGCTAAAAAAAAAGGGCTCAAAACACTTGATTTTTTGTAGTGAGTGTAGCTGCGCGCGTAGGGCTAAACATTAAATGTAATTAAAAGAGAGGATCATACGTCTGAGGGGACTAGTCTCTTAAAGAAAGAGTCTGAAAATAATCAAATTGTTGTTACCATACACAATAATGATAAATAATATGAAATCGAAAAGAGACAGCAATAGAAATTAAGATACAGATTTACTTGGTTCGACAATGTATTGACGTCTACAGGAGTGCGACTATATTTCAGTATATGATTTATAGTTACATCATAGAAAATCCTAATTGTACAGACATATTCTAGAAAATCCTAAATATCATATATCGTACCGCCAATTAGCTACTATACTTATCTTTTAGTATTACTCTCTATGCCTGAGAGAATATTAGCTACTTTTCCAACACAAATTTATCCCAAAAACAATAAATAGGTAAGTATAATAAAATAAAATAAAATAAAAATCTTATTCTATCTTCTAAGTTATTATGTTAATATTTTAATTATTTTTTTTAAAAATTAGTAGAAAAGGATTTCCATATTAATGTACTTTTAGTAAGTTATATTTTGATCGTATCAATTTATCAAAATTCCAATAATCTTTAAATAAACTATTCTTGCTTATTCTCTTTCTTTTTCTTTTTCTCACTAGCCTAAAATGCTTTATCTACAAAACAAGAACTACAAAAAAGTACGTGGTTAGAGCATTCCGAGTAGCATCATCAAATTTTACAAGTTAAAATAACTAAAAATCATTTTTCTCTATTCTGGTGAGCTACTTTTTTAAAGTACCTCTAGAAGTCTCATCATTTTAACTATTCACTATTACTATTCCATTTAAATAATATTTTTTTTTCAGATTTCTTTGTTCTTTCTCTATTTAATATTTTTTGAATGTTTGTCTTTTCCTAACAGTCATATTTTTTAAAAT
>JAJPGS010000406.1:20000-37218 GCA_028654335.1 Alnus rubra | reverse complement strand
AAGATAGCGAAAAATATTATTCCTAAAGTTGAGACTAAGAGGAATGTATAAACCAATGCTTCCATAGATTCGATTGTGGTTTACAATTATAGCTTCCATACCTGTTTATTTTGGATCGTCTCCCAGATAACTAAAGAGCAAGAGTCAAAGAAAAGGCAGCAATTCAAATCAAGATTTATCCGGTACCCTATTTATGTTAAACTCGGTTAAATCACAAAAATAAAGGTGAAAAGTAAGAAATCAATCTTGTATCAGACTGCCTGTCTTTTTGTAGTTGGATCCCCAAGTTTTTGGAATGCTCCAAATTCTACTTGAGCATCCAAATCTGGGTCAATACCGGCAAAAACATCTCTGAACAAGGTTCTAGCACCATGCCAAATGTGTCCGAAGAAGAAGAGTAGAGCAAACGAAGCATGTCCAAAAGTAAACCAACCCCTTGGACTGCTACGAAAAACACCATCGGATTTCAAAGTAGCGCGATCTAATTCAAAAATTTCTCCCAATTGAGCACGTCTAGCATATTTTTTCACAGTAGCAGGATCACTATAACTGACTCCATTCAGTTCGCCGCCATAGAACTCCACAGTTACACCTACTTGTTCGACACTATACTTCGATTCTGCCCTTCGAAAAGGAACATCGGCTCTAACAATTCCATCCCCGTCTACCAAAACAACCGGAAATGTTTCAAAAAAAGTAGGCATACGACGTACAAAAAGTTCACGCCCTTCTTTATCTCTAAAGATAGGGTGTCCTAACCACCCAACAGCTATTCCATCCCCGTTGTCCATTGAGCCCGCTCTGAATAATCCCCCCTTTGCCGGATTATTGCCGATGTAATCATAAAAAGATAATTTTTCAGGAATTTTAGACCAAGCTTCTGATAAACTTTGATTTTCGGCTAGCCCAGCACCAACTCGTCGATATATTTCTTGCTGGAAGTATCCCTGATCCCATTGATAACGAGTGGGACCAAATAATTCAATCGGGGTAGTTGCTGAACCATACCACATAGTTCCAGCAACAACAAAAGCGGCAAAAAAAACAGCAGCGATACTACTGGAAAGGACGGTTTCAATATTTCCCATACGTAATCCTTTGTATAGACGTTGGGGCGGACGGACACTAAGATGGAATAGACCTGCTAATATGCCCAATGTCCCTGCTGCAATATGATGAGAGGCTATTCCTCCCGGAACAAAAGGATCAAAACCTTCCACACCCCACGCTGGATTTACAGATTGTACCCTTCCGGTTAGTCCATAAGGATCGGACACCCATATTCCAGGACCATACAACCCCGTTACATGAAATGCGCCAAACCCAAAACAAGCCAGTCCTGAAAGAAATAAATGAATTCCAAAAATCTTAGGTAAATCCAAAGAAGGTTTTCCCGTGCGTTCATCACAAAAAATTTCTAGATCCCAATACACCCAATGCCAAATAGCTGCCAAAAAGCACAAGCCAGAAAACACAATATGTGCACCGGCCACACCTTCGTAACTCCAAATACCCGGATTCGTTATAGTCCCTCCTGTGATACTCCAACCGCCCCATGAATTGGTTATTCCTAAACGAGTCATGAAAGGTATAACAAACATACCTTGTCTCCACATTGGATCAAGAACAGGGTCAGAGGGATCAAAAACCGCTAATTCATATAGAGCCATCGAACCGGCCCAACCAGCAACTAGAGCTGTATGCATTATATGGACAGAAAGCAAACGACCCGGATCATTCAATACGACAGTATGAACACGATACCAAGGCAAACCCATGGAAATACCCCTTTATCAACGAAAAATAGACACTATGTAACTTTATTGCATTGGAAAAAAACTATGCTATGGACCTCCCCTTTTCAGTAGATTATCTCGAGGAAAGGATTAAGATTTGTTCTATTATTTTAGTAATAATGGAAGAGTTCTGTTTGTAGGAACAAAAAGAAGCAGATCTATTCTATACCCGATAAGTACCAATACGCAATGGTAGGGGGGCGGGATCCCGCTTTCATTTTCTATGAGTGAAAGCATACATATTTGTTGATATCATTCAAAAGACCCATTCTTAAAAATTTTCTTCTTTCGTCATAGTCATATTCATTCTGTCTTCTTTTTTTTTTTTTTTTATGTTATGAACTTATTACATTTTTGGATAAACTATGATAAAGGCTAATCTTATTAAGACAATAAACCCATTTATACGCTTCCACATCAAAGTAAGATATAGTACTTAATTCTTTTTTTCTTTCTTTTAATGCCTATTGGTGTTCCAAAAGTACCTTTTCGAAGTCCTGGAGAGGAAGATGCATCTTGGGTTGACGTATAGTGCGACTTGTCAGATATATTGGGTCACATGGGATTCCCCCATTCTCTCCCCCGATCGAGATATCCTCTCTTTCGCCCAAGAAAGATTGATTGAATTATCATATCAAAAATTTGGAGCGTGAAGTGCAATTATATTTTTTTTGTTTTTTGGAGGGGGTATCCAAATTAATATTATCAATTAGAATAATTTATGGTTTAGAATAATTTATAGTTGGCTCAATTGGACCAATAAAATGAAGTATCCAGGCTCCGTTTAGAAAAAACCCAATTAGTAATATATCTATGATTACTATGTTTATCATATTCTATTTATAAACAGGAGCGATCTCAAACTGTTTAATCAATCGAGTAATATAATATAACGAATACATTGAATATTTGGCAGAAGACATGAAAGAAATTAAAAAAAAAAAAGCCATAGTAAAAACACGTGGTATTGGGGCATTTGCCCTATATGTGCAAATAAAAATCGGGCCGATCTTTACTCGGAGTAGAGCATAAACCTAAAAAAATTGAAGAAGCCCATTCCGGAACAAGAAAATGACATCGTGATTTGGATTCGATCTCGATGAAACAATAAATCAATGAGAAGTTCGTTTGATAAGTTTAGTAGATTACTTTTATATATTTTTTTTTATTTATAATTTATATATATATATTTTTTATTTATAGGTAAAGTAAACAGACCAAAACTAATCTTTCTTGAAAAATACAAGAAAAAGCCCTTTGTTAGAAGTTGTTAGAAGTTAGAAGGAGCCCACTATGAAAAAAGAATGAGGGCTGTAATCTACACATTGATTCTTTTTTTTTTCGCGATTTTTGGTAAACCGTATGCATCAAAAGGTGCGCGTACGGTTCCTAAGGATACAATTTTATCCTAATCAACCGACTTTATCGAGAAAGATTACTTTTTTTAGGCCAAGAGGTTGATAGTGAGATCTCGAATCAACTTATTGGTCTTATGGTATATCTTAGTATAGAGGATGATATCAAAGATCTGTATTTGTTTATAAACTCTCCCGGAGGGTGGGTAATACCCGGAGTAGCTATTTATGATACTATGCAATTTGTACGACCAGATGTACAGACAATATGCATGGGATTAGCCGCTTCAATGGGATCTTTTATTCTAGTCGGAGGAGAAATTACCAAACGTCTAGCATTCCCTCATGCTCGGCGCCAATGAGTTTTGTATTTGAGAGAAAAAAGAAGACTATGCCTTCGCCATATGAAATAGGACTATTAAGTAATAATAGCATGGCATTTTGAATTCGATATGAAAATTTTTTTTTTATTTTTTTTTCAAAAACTATTAGATTATATATCGAAGGAGTAGTATGAGATAAGGGGCATTTCCGATTTTATCTGATCTATCGGAAATCTATTGCAGCGTCACAAACTTTTTTGTTTTCACGCCGGAAGGCTAATTATGTTATGAAAGAATACAAAAAAAAGAAACTTTGGGATTGCTGAATAAAAGACTAAATAAATATATAAATAGAAAGCAACGGAGCCATCATAGTATTTTTTAACTACTCCAAAATAAAAGGAAGGATGGTTATTGGATTATTTACCGATCAGGGTCTGGTCTGATAGACCCTATATTTTCTGTTTCTTCGATGGGAGGTAAAAGCGAATTCCATTGTAGAGCCGTATGCAATGCGAAAAAGATGCCTGTACGGTTGTTCAATTCTATCTTGTTTTTCGTATTATTATTCTTTATTTTATTTCTTCTCTTTGATTTATCTTCGAGATAGAAGAACCATTTATTATGTTATATAATCAGGGTAATGATCCATCAACCTGCTAGTTCTTTTTATGAGGCACAAACGGGAGAATTTATCCTGGAAGCGGAAGAACTGCTGAAGTTACGCGAAACCATCACAAGGGTTTATGTACAAAGAACGGGCAAGCCCTTATGGGTTGTATCCGAAGACATGGAAAGAGATGTTTTTATGTCAGCAACAGAAGCCCAAGCTCATGGAATTGTTGATGTTGTAGCGGTAGAATAAAAAATAGAAGGGATTTCGCGCAAATACGCAATATTAAATTTTATCTTCTTATATTTAATATATCTATTAATATAGAAGTAATGCCTAATCATCCGGTTAGGATCGATCTAAACCAACTCATTATGTATACGAGTCAACATGCCAACTATTAAACAACTTATTAGAAAGACAAGACAGCCAATCAGAAATGTCACGAAATCCCCCGCCCTTGGGGGATGCCCTCAGCGACGAGGAACATGTACTAGGGTGTATGTGTGACTCGTTCAGAGCATGGACTGGGACAAAAGAAAAGAACCAATTTTTCCAGTATCAGTGGTCAGTACCAATAAATAGGATAAAATGGAAGAACTCCATTCACTATCTAAAAAGGATCTATCATATCCTTCTATTTATTGTGTATCAAAATTTATGGTTTTTATTGGTGTAAATCCAATCGTCTCAATTTTCAATTTAAGATGAGAAAGAATTTCCCATTGGGAGCAAATGGTTATCCATTAAGCAGGGTAAATACTATTTAAATTAAAAGGCAGAAAGATTATGCCCTTACTCTTGCAACAACGGACTAACAGGGTCAGCTACACAGCTAATCTTCATAATTAAATATCGTTACTGTATAGGTGGATCTCGTTGTGAAAGACTGATTACTGGATAATTCATGGGTAGAGCCAAAGAGTGTGAACTGTACAAGTTAACAATAGCCTTGATTAAATGAAAGATAAGGGCTCCGGTGTATAGAGGGGACCTCGCCGTTTAAAAAGTAACCATAGAAACGATGGAACCCACGATTTTTTTATCCATTTAGATTTACTACTTTTTTGTTTTTATTTAATATGCTTTTTTAATATCTAGTATCGCTATCAATACAATTTCTTATTTCGCGGTGAAATGCCTAGAAAAAAAGAAAAAATCGTGGTCGGGAAGGTTATAGTAGCAAAAGCCATTGGAGTTTTTATTTTATACATTGGAAGAATCCGTTTTGTTAGTAATAAACTAGGAAAGGGAAAGGAATAACTGAAAGAAAGGAAATCAATTAGTTATTCATCGAAGTTTCATTTATTCAATGACCAGAATTAAACGAGGATATATAGCTCGGAGACGTAGAACAAAAATTCGTTTATTTGCATCAAGCTTTCGAGGGGCTCATTCAAGACTTACTAGAACTATTACTCAACAGAAAATAAGAGCTTTGTTTTCGGCTTATCGGGATAGAGGTAGGCAAAAGAGAGATTTTCGTCGTTTGTGGATCACTCGGATAAATGCAGTAATTCGCGGTAAAAGCGTATACTATAATTATAATAGATTAATACACAATCTATACAAGAGGCAGTTGCTTCTTAATCGTAAAATACTTGCGCAAATAGCTATATTAAATAGAAATTGTCTTTATATGATTTCCAATGAGATTATAAAATAAGTATATTGGAAGGAATTCATCGGAATGTTTTAAATTTAAAATGGAGTTCACTGGAGAATTAACTCCGGGAAGGTAGAATAGAAATTAGTATGATAAAATATATAAAATATAATAATAAAGTCGTCAAAATGAACAAACAACACGTTCAATAAAAAAAGATTGATTCTTTTTTTCTTATGATACGACAATAAAATCTGGATTCGCAAATTTTTCGAACAAAATATCAATCCGCCTTTGAATTCGTATTGGAATTTTGCTTCAAATGAAGAGTAAGCCTATTTCTTTTTGATTCTAAGACCAGTAGTTCTAGTGGTCGACTCACCTCTTTCAAATTGTTTCTCATTATTAAGAAAAGGTAACAAAGATAAAATACGAGCTTGCTTTATAGCAATAGTAATTAATCGTTGTTGTTTTAAGTTTAATCTATTCACCCGTCTAGATAATATCTTTCCTTGTTCACTAATAAATCGACTAATTAAACTCATGTTTCTATAATCAATTCGATCCCCCGAGCCAATCGGGGGCAAACGCCTACGAAAAGATCGCTTGGATTTAAAATAGAGTCGCTTGGATTTATCCATGATTTGTTTATTCCTTATCCCGAAAATCCTATTTCAATGAGGGATTTTGTTTTGTTTATCTTTAAATATATAATATATATAATATATGTCATTTTTAATCTTCCTTGGAAGGGTGACATACAAGCGATCGGATCGGTTCGATTTATTTCTTAATCTCCCCATGAATTGTATGTTTGTAACAAAAGGGACAGAATTTTCTCAATTCCAATCGACTAGGCGTATTATGTCGATTCTTTTGAGTAATATATCTGGAAATACCAATACTCATTGATTCCTTATTAGCACCATTTCGATTAGCACTATTTCGAGTACAATTGGTACATTCCAAAATAACGGTTACTCGAACATCTTTACCCTTGGCCATGAACCTCCTTTGGATTTTTGATCCACCCAACTGTTCTATTTTTTCCGATCCAAACAGAAGAAAGGAACGAAAAAAAAATAGAAGTTGCTAACTCGAAATCAAATTCTGAAAGATTTCGTTGAAATCAAGATAGTAATAAAATAGTAATAATAAGTAATACAATGATTTCTAACTACATTTATAATCCCAGTATAGTATTTAAATAGTATATTTAAATAGTATTTCATTTTTCATTTAAGTATTTTGTATGATATTGTTGACCTAGCCATCAATTTCCATTTACATTCTCATTCTCTTTTCCATTTACATTCTCATTCTCTTATTAATTATAATTAATAAGAGAATTAAAATTAGAGTCCCGGCCCGAGTTCCGAGTTTTACTGAGGTTGAATCCACTTTTATTCTTTCTCTTTTCGAACTTATTCTAATTTTAAAAATTCTAAAATTAAAAGAAGGGAAGGGGAGGGATTAGTTACAGATATTTGATTATATCTCTAATTTTCTTTACCCCTTCCCATGTCAATAACTAGAATTAAAAAAAGGAGAATATCAACGCATCCGGGAATAAACGATTGATCTCTATCAATAGACCTGCTAAAGACCCGAACCATAGAGTACTTACTACCGGTGCCACGGACAGATATGTTTTTAGATCTCGCATTTAAAATCCTCCTTCTTTATTGTATTTATTGTAATTTGTAATACATATATGATCAGACGTATATGTAGTTAATGATCACTTGTATTTGTATGCGGAATCCCTAATTCAAATTCAAATGTACAACGATCTAATTCAAATTGAAATGTACAATGATTCAGTAGCTATTCCTTTTATTAAAAAAAAATACGCCTTTTTATGTCCCAGCATTCCCAAAAAATTATATTCATTTTTTTTTAGCGGGTTTAATTATACGTTACGTATGTATATAAGTCTTTTATTATAATAAAATATATGTTATATGATATGAGATGAGATAAAAAAGAAGAAATGACAAGATAATTTTTGTATATGAATGGATAAAATAAAGATGTGGAAAACAATACAGGTATTCTCTACAATGACACTGTCGACCAATGGAAAGGGATGTAGCGCAGCTTGGTAGCGCGTTTGTTTTGGGTACAAAATGTCACGGGTTCAAATCCTGTCATCCCTACCTATTACTTATATTATGAGCCGTAACGAGGGATTAATTGAAATCGATTTTAATTGGGTATAATCAATCTTTAATTTTACAATATTCATATATTTTACAATATTCTATATATTACAATATTCTATATAATAGTAGATGCATGCAAAAATATATTAGGGTTACAAAATATTTATAAAGCGCTCTTAGTTCAGTTCGGTAGAACGTGGGTCTCCAAAACCCGATGTCGTAGGTTCAAATCCTACAGAGCGTGATTCCATTCTTGTTATTCTTAGGTCAAAATTAAAATTACAATGAAATAATTGAACAGCAATCTAAATTTCCCCCCCCCCTATGGATTAAAATTAAAACAAGTAGGAGGTCAATCAAAAAAAGAGATATTAATTAATCAAAGGTCCAACTGATCGCCACGTCTGTATTGTAAATATGCAGTTACAAATAATCCAGCCAAAGTAATAGGAATTAGACCTAAGACAATTCCAAATAGCAAAACTTCAATCATTTCATTTGTTTGAAAGGGGAAAGGGAGAGGTAATATCTATTCTTAAATATTAATTCGTATTGCACATGAATCTCAATGACTAAGAATTGGAAATTGACACGGTAAGAAACTATAGAATATATGGAATACCACAGAAATCTTTCTAGAAAGATTTCTTTTTTTTTATGATTTTTTTATGAATTGTTCATTCAATTAATTTCAAATAAGTCGTATCTTGTTTAAACTGATAAATAGAACCGAAGTTATAGTTAAAACCGCTAGTAGAAAACCGAAATAACTAGTTATGGTAGGCATAAAGAGTCTAAATGAAATATGTTCTTTTTTTATACATATGTTTATAAAGCACTTCCCTAAATTTCAATTTTGGTTTTGAAAGATACAAACAAGGATAAGCAAAAATACCAATTGAAAGAATAAGTTTAATTGAAAGTTTTTGATTCAGCAATTATTATCATAATAGACAGTAATAACAAAAATAGAGTGACATAGGTAATAAATCAACTCATCATCTGTGATATCTAATCATCCCGCGATTCCGAATCAACGGATTAGATTCATTGTGCAACTCTTAAAAACTAATATTACTATAATATTAGTATAGTTAATATAATATTAGTTTTTTATAATTATAAATAAGAAAAAAAAATAATAAAAAACTGTGTTGGGTAACTTCATTCTATTATTGTATCGAATATCTCGTGTATTTTCGAACCAAGAATGACCTTATAGTATAATGCCTTTTACTTTATTACTTTCCTTTTTTACTTTAATTTGAACTCATTAGATTCAGTAGTAGGTTCATTCACATAATATCTCGAATGAGAAGAAAAAGAGTTTCAAACCATTAGATCCTGCAAAACTAGGTTATACATTTTGTCTTTACATATTTCAAATTAGAAAGCCCCGACCTTCTAATTAGGTCAAGAAAGACCCAAAGGGTCTAATACAACAATGCTTGCATCTCGAATATTGATTATTATTTTATTCCTTGTTTGTTTTCTTTCTTTCATCGAAGACTATCTACTAGTTAGTCTTACTTGTTACTGGACAACTAACCAATTCCTTAAAAAGGAAAAAACAAAAGGGGGGTCCAACAAAAAACATCTTCTACAACTACAAAAAGAAAGAATATTTCTATATTTCGCATCTAATTGAATTGTAGAGGAATCTGATAATCTCCCTCGTGAATTATTAGAAAGCAACCCGTCGGATTGACATTTTATCTGATTTTCAGTTTCTAATCCGAAACCAATAATGGGGAGAATCTTTATACTACTACATACAGGAATGTTATGTTAGAAATTTTCTATTGAATGGTATATAACATCGACAAGCAACAATAAAATAAAAAAAGAAATTATCTAGCACTCCATTTCGATACTGATTGTGAAATTGCGTTGCTGTGTCAGAAGAAGGCTAGCTATACTGATTCGGTAGACTCTAAAGACACCCTCGGTACACTATTGACGATCTCACAAGGATGTAATTTCAGTGAATTCCCATTTACTGATCTCATCTTTTACGGAATCGATCCCCTTTTCTTTTGACTTACAAGAATACGTGGAGCTAGGCATGTCTGGAAGCACAGGAGAACGTTCTTTTGCTGATATTATTACTAGTATTCGATACTGGGTCATTCATAGCATTACTATACCTTCCCTTTTCATTGCGGGGTGGTTATTCGTCAGCACGGGTTTAGCTTACGATGTATTTGGAAGCCCTCGTCCAAACGAGTATTTTACAGAGAGTCGACAAGGAATTCCATTAATAACTGGCCGTTTTGATCCTTTGGAACAACTCGATGAATTTAGTAGATCTTTTTAGGAGGCCTCAATGACCATAGATAGAACCTATCCAATTTTTACAGTGCGATGGTTGGCTGTTCACGGACTAGCTGTACCTACCGTTTCTTTTTTGGGGTCAATATCAGCAATGCAGTTCATACAACGATAAACCTAATTCGAATTATAGATCTATGACACAATCAAACCCGAACGAACAAAATGTTGAATTGAATCGTACCAGTCTCTACTGGGGGTTATTACTTATTTTTGTACTTGCTGTTTTATTTTCCAATTATTTCTTTAATTAAGAGAAGAAAAGAGAATAGTAAACGATAGAATATTAGGAATTCTCTTATCCCATTCGGAAGGATATCATCTCATAATTATCTATGACTGTTTATGTCTATAGCATGACCACTTGATGAAATGTGGAGGGACGCGGGACAAATGGCCGATACTACTGGAAGGATTCCTCTTTGGATAATAGGTACTGTAACTGGTATTCTTGTGATTGGTTTAATCGGTATTTTCTTTTATGGTTCATATTCCGGATTGGGTTCATCCCTGTAGTAATCTGATGAATTGACTTGTATACATGAAAACGTAAGAACTCAACGGGATCCCCCTCGAATCAGACAAATAAAGAGGGGGTAAGTCCCGTTAAGTTCTTTTAAGTTCTTAATGATCAAAATATTTTATTCGTATAAATGAAAAAAATGAATCACTTTTTCCGATGTTTGAAAAAACCCCATTTCATTTCTTTCTGATGATGTTTTTGAAAAAGAAACTTCATTGATTCAGAACATCTGTCCCTTGATAGTATCTGTCGATACTTTCAAAGTTAAAAGAAAGAAAGAATCACTCGACCCCCCCCCCCTTCGTTTTTTCTGGAGGACACAATCACAATATACCAATAATATATATATTTCTATATATTTATATTGATCAATTGATCAGATATCATGCAAATTCTTTCTATACTAATCGAACCTTACTCTATGTATTTTAGTATTTAATCAAAATGGAATTTTTGTTTATAAATTCATTGAAGAAGTTCTATTTGCTCAATAAATTTACCTCTATTTTTTTGTTTGTCCATTACTTACGTAATAAATCTAAAAAGGTTCTGATAAACCTGGAAAAATTTGAAACTAAAAATAGGATCTTTGATAAACAGAATCAAAAAGCATTATTATTTCAATACAAGAATTATTATTTTAATACAAGATAAGGGCTATGGAAAATTCCTTTTTTATTTTATTGTGTCCAGGGCTGGGAAGACGAATAAACCCTCCTAGAATCCCTTGTTCCCTTCATTTATACTTTACTTTATATTTTCCATTCACTTATCCTATGTTATGTTTTTAGTATCTAGTCGAATTTGATTCTATTCGAATAAAAAACTATTAATACATTCTATGACATTTCAATATGAAAATAATGACATAATCATACCGCTCGAATCTCATTTTTGGATTGAAAAAAAAAACAAAAAAAAGAAAAGTCAAGTAGTCTTCTTCACAATATACATACTATGACTAGTAGGTACAAGTAATTACCGAACTCTGGTCTAAAAGGAAAAACTAATATAAAAAAGCAAAAGGCTTTTCATAATTTTTTTGATTATACATAATTATATAATTTTATATAATTGCCAACAAAAATTTGGTTCTTTTTACAAACTTTATGTTGATAAATCCGCGGATCTAGAAATTCATTTCGGACAATTGAACCTTCTCAAACTGTTTCTTTTTAAGAACCAAAAATATTTGTGCCAAAATAACAGATGCCAAGAAGAACAAAAGGCCTTGGACACGTAATGGATCTTGAAGTACGATTTCCGCATCCCCCTGACCAAATCCACCCACATTAGGATTACTCGTTAATGGTTGATCAAGTTTGATAGATTCGCCCTCTGAAACAAGAAGTTCCGGTCCTGGGGGGATAATATCAACCACTTGACGTCCATCCGATGCATCCACTATGTTTATTTCGTATCCTCCTTTTTCTTTTCGTATAATTTTGCTTACTATACCCGCTGCTGTAGCATTATAAACATTATTGTTACTTTTGCTACCGTCGGGATAAATCTGACCCCTTCCCCTGTTCCCGCCTACGTATATGGGATATTTTAAGAAGTGAACATCTTTCTTAGTAGCGGGGTCTGGGGAAAGAATAGGAAAGGTGACTTCGCTATATTTCTGACCAGGAACAGGACCTATCACAAGAATATTTTTTTTATTAGGGCGATAGTTCTGAAAAGACAGATTGCCTATCTTTTCTTTAATCTCGGGCGAAATACGATCGGGGGGGGCTAATTCAAACCCCTCAGGTAAAATAAGAACAGCCCCCACATTCAAAGCCCCCTTTTTTCCATTAGCAAGAACTTGTTTCAGTTGCATATCATAAGGAATTCGAACAACTGCTTCAAATACAGTATCAGGAAGTACCGCTTGTGGAACCTCGATATCCACGGGTTTATTAGCTAAATGGCAATTGGCACATACAATACGGCCAGTCGCTTCTCGTGGATTTTCATAACCCTGCTGTGCAAAAACGGGATATGCATTTGAAATAGGTGCCCTAGCTATTATATATATTATGAGCGATATGGAAATGTATCGAGTAATCTCTTCCTTTATCCAAGAAAAAAGGGTATTTATAGTTTGCATGGTTCAATCATTGGTATCGAAAATTTATACAATAAAATTAGGTAGGTTCCTAGTCTAGTATAGTTCCCTATCTATGATTCTGCTATTTACTAAAAAAATGTTAATGGAATATAGGAGGAATCCCTTGTATGAGTAGAAAGAATAAGTACAATTTTTAATGTTTTGCTTATGTACAAAGTAACAACCATTATAATTTGATCAGTGAATCATTTTTCAGTCATTCATTGAATGAAAAATCACTACAAGTGAGGGAGATACACGATTTAAATAACGGAAGATCCAATATTTAAAAATTGTATCTAGAATGACCGGAAAAGTGGAAACAAGACCGGATATAATTTGATCGTTATGAGCTAATCCAAAATCTTTGTAGATAGAGCCAATCATTAGTTCCCAACCGTGGGGCGAATGGAATCCTATACATAAATCAGTTAATAAAAGAATTGAAAAAGCTTTTATTGTGCCGCTTAAGTTATATAGGAATTCTTGAACCCAAGAGTTAAGAATAACAAGTTCGTCATTACCTAGAATAGAATAACCACTTAGAATAACGAAACAGATTATATTTGTCGAAAAGTTAAAAATCGTATGGATACAATCTGCATTGTGTATCTTGATCAATTGGATCGTTTCTTTGTAGATTCCGATACGAAGCTTTTCTAGATGTGTTTCCGGGTATTCCTTTATCATTTCGTCCAGGAGGAAGAGTTCCTCTAATTCTATTAATTTTTTTATAATACTCTTTTCTTGAATATCATTCAAGAAAATTTCGGATTGCCTAGTATCGCACCAATTAGTAACCCAAGATTCCAGACTTTTAGTAAATGAGAGAGAGATACACCAGGGCAAAAATACTATAGATGCAAAATATAGAAGGGGAATGGATGCTTTCTTTTTTGCCATTTTTTCGTCTTTGAATTTTTAATAAACTCACCTCATTCGTCGACTCCATATGATATTAACTAATATTCATATCAAGGATAGGTTCTATTACAAGTCATCGAGCCCATGAATCTATTCCCTGCTTTTTTGTGTGTATGATTCAGTGGTTAGTACTTGAATTTAGAAATAATACAGAAATGGAATAAGAAAGAGTCCACTTCAAATTCGCACTTCCAATTCGACTAAAGATATTGTTTTCAAATGTATCATTTGCTAAAATTCGAAGAAAGTGCCTCCTTTCGATAAATAAATGCACAAAAGCGCCCCTTCAAGTAATGAATATTATTCGGATTTTGAAAGGAAAGAACTCTCTTTCTATCAAAATATAAAATTTTTTGAAAAAAAAAAAAGCATTCACTATTTTCAGTTCATTTTTCAAAATACTTCAATTGGTACACGCAAGAAATAAGCCAATTCAGCAGCTTTTTGCTCAATTTCTCGTGGAGTCAAATTCTCATCAGTACGAGTCAAGGGAATAGCCCCATGGCCTCTGATTTCCATATAAAGGACACGACGAGCATAAATACCCTCTTTAACTTCTATTCTGATGGACTGGATGTCTTTCATAAGGAATTGAAGTAAGATGCGACGATTTTTTCCAGGAAATCCCCAACGAAAAATACACACTATTCCTTCTTTTCTATCGAATCGATCATAACCACTACCTACATTCCACGAAATTGTGCACCACAAATAGGAGCTAATAAAGAGACCCGCAATCCCGTAGAAAGACATCACGATCCCCTGTGGAAAAAAAATGATTTGTGGAGACGGAAATAAAGATATAAAATTCCTACCAAGATAACTGGAAATTCCAACAAATAAAAACCCTAATGAACCTAAAAAAAGGATAAAGGCCCAGCAGAAATTACTTGTTTTTCGAGACCCCGCTATAAGTTCTATCCATATATGTTCTGATCGCCAATTCATACTAGATCTAGTTGCATTTTATTGAAATTGAGAGAATAACCCAAATGAATTTGACTTTTTTTGTGTGTTTCCGAAGTAACTCTCATCAACTAGCACTATTCCGATGTGAACTTTTCGGAGTAATTCATCGAATTGCTTAGATCTAAAATAATAACATCCACTTCGTATGATTCCCTATAGATATCTACATATGGATACATTAACTTTACATTTCAGACATTCGCCTCGATCCCGATTTTTTTCAAATAGCTATAATTCATTTACGCATATATCATGTTTGCGCATGCATAATAGCTTATGCTCGGGGAAACCACATCAAATATTTTATTCTAATAAAAAGATATCTGTGTTATGGTCTAAGTCTAAGTCTTGAAAAAAAAATAGATGAGATTTGGCCCCATCATATCTATATCTAAAAAATCTTGTTTTTTTGAACATGAAGAAATAAAGAAGCCATCGCAATTGCCGGAAATACTAGGCCCACTAAAGGCACCAAAATAGAGGGTAAGGTATTGAGAGTTGTCATAAAATGGATACCTGGATTTAATATTTGTACCTGTTATTGTTATAAAGGTCTCGTATAATCATTATAATTTATATATAATTATACTAAGTATAGCTAAACTAAGTGAGTATATGTGAGTACATAATATATATAAAGTAATAAAGTAATATAAATATAATAATAAAAAATAGAATAAGAATAATAAATATATAAAGAATAATAAATATTAAAGAATAATAAATATATAAATAAAAATATATAAAAAAAAGAGAAAAATTTAGAAATATAATTTTAAATTTTATAAATATAATAAAATAAGTTAGAAATATAAAAATATAATAAAACAAGGAATGTAGAACTAACTAAATAGAATTTTTCACCTTTCTACATTAAATTCTACATTAAATATATATTATATTATATATTCTACATTAAATATTATATATATGTACGAGAATCTCCTTTTTTATTATCTTGTTTTTGTCTAAAAATTTAATAAACTTGAATAAAATAAAGAAAGAGTTTTTTACAAATTCCCGAAAAATTTGTTATAATTCGATCCGATAATAGGGATTATTAGTAAAACTGGGGATTCTCAAAAAATATAGAATCTTGCCTCTTTCTATACTTTTCAATTTTCTATATGTGAATTATATACACATAAGAAGGGAACGTGAAATTCTCGTTTTATTCGCCTTGCCTAATTTTCATTTCGCGGAAGAGAGAATTCTTTCTTTTTTTGTTTGATAGAGGTTTCCTGATTAGTAATCAGGAATATCGGTAAAAAAAAATTATTCGCATAATTCTTTTTACAATTAAATCTTATGTTACCAAATGTTATCAAAGTAAAAATCAATTCTTCGGATTTGATTTTTACTTTGATTTCTATAAACTAAATAACTACTTGTTCTACACACAAAAAAAATAATTTCTATTTTTTTCTTTTTTTTATTAAGCATCTACTTGATTGAATTTTGATTCAGAGGAAAGAAAGCATGGAGCTGAAATAACTCATTCAGAACGCCTTTTAAAAGATTACGCGGTACGATTGGATCGAATAGGCCCTTATGGAATAAATATTCAGCCGCTTGTGAGCCCTCAGGTACTGTTTTATTCAATGTTTGTTCAATTACTCTTTTACCCGCAAATGCAATGTAGGCATTGGGTTCAGCAATAATGATATCCCCCAACATACCAAAACTAGCTGTTACCCCACCAGTAGTAGGAGATGTAAGGATTGATACATAAAATAACTTTTTATTTACTTGATAATCATATAAAGCGGAAGATATTTTAGCCATTTGCATCAAGCTCAAACTTCCTTCTTGCATGCGTGCTCCTCCAGAAGCACACACTAAAATAAGAGGTAAAAATTGATTGGTAGCATATTCGATCAAACGGGTGATTTTCTCGCCAACTACCGATCCCATACTACCCCCCATAAACTGAAAATCCATAATCCCAATTGCTACGGGAATACCATTTAGTCGACCTGTGCCTGTTTGAACAGCCTCAGTTAATCCTGTCTTTCTTTGATAAGAATCAATACGATCTTTGTAAGGTTCCTCTTCTAAATGAAATTCAATGGGATCCAGAGAGACCATGTCTTCATCCATTGGAGCCCAAGTACCTGGATCAACCGAAAGCTCGATTCTATCTGAACTACTCATTTTCAAATGATGTCCACAGTGTTCGCAAATATTCATTTTTGATTTCAAAAATTTCTTATAATTTAATCCATAACAATTTTCGCATTGAACCCACAAATGCCTGTATTTTGGAGTCACATCTAGATCATTAGAACTTTCTCTTTCTGTTATAGTTAAATCACTACCATCCGGGCTCGGGTTTATACTTGAACTCTGGTTTTCACTACTATTTCTGCTTTCATCAAAAATTATGCTTTCATCAAAAATGTAACTATAAATGTAACTGTCACTATAATTGTCAATACCACTTAAAATGTAACTATCAATACAAATTTGAGAACGAAAAAAACTGTCAATACAACTATTAATGTGGTTTTTCCAACTA
>JAJPGS010000406.1:5000-7500 GCA_028654335.1 Alnus rubra | reverse complement strand
CTTTCCAGTATTTTATTTTCTGTACTGCAGAACATAGGAATAAAGAATCTATATCAAAATAAAAGAAAGGTTTAACTTAACTGTTGGAATAATGGTATCCATTGTTATTTGCTTTGATACATTGCTGTCAATAAGATTGGTGAATTAGGTGAAAGGTACGGAAAGAGAGGGATTCGAACCCTCGGTAAACTAAAGCCTACATAGCAGTTCCAATGCTACGCCTTGAACCACTCGGCCATCTCTCCTACATAATGATTATGGCCCAGAAACCGAGTGAATAGTGAGTCATTCAAATTAGCATATTAGATTTTTTGATAGTTAGAATTGACTGTACGTACCTATCAAAAAATATAGAAAACTTGTCATCAAAGAAAAACCCTTCCTTCTAAGGGGGGGGGGATAAAGATAATCTTTTTTGTGAAAAACTAAAAAAAAGAGATATATCTATTCATTTCATTTTTGCGAAGAGGACGCTCCCATCTTTTTCCAATAGTTATTCTTTTTACTTACAATATTTATACCAAATTAAATCAATGAATTAGAACGAATCGATTGATCTATTTTTTTTTTATTTATTTTTTTTATGTTATTTCGTACTGTACAATTTCTTTGTTTGTGGGATCATTTTCTCACAAGAGGTAAGTAAAAGAAATTATAGAATGGATTGCTACCTATGCCCAGATCTCGGATAAATGGAAATTTTATTGATAAGACCTTTTCAATTGTAGCCAATATCTTATTACGAATAATTCCGACAACTTCAGGAGAAAAAGAGGCATTCACCTATTACAGAGATGGTGCGATTTGATGTTTTTTTTCTTTACCGCTTTCAGTCTTCGGAGAAAGATACATTATTTGGGAGAGAAAGAAAAAAATTATTGAAATAAATCTACGCTTAGTGTGAAGGTGAAGTTTGTAAATAAAACAATTCCTTCTGTCGTGTATCCCCGATTAATGCAGCCTCAGATGCTTCAATTGTCGATTCTAGTATTGAGCGAAAGGTTACACCTATGGGTTAGGTCAACCCTACTCCACTAGTACCAATAGGCAGCATAGGGGAAGAAGCACTACGCCTAGGAATCAACAATATGAAAACTTTGTTATAAATTATACCTTTTCTTTATCGGAATCGGGACTAACAAGAATGGTTGGTACAACAAACATCCATCTCGTTCGTATTTTGGATACCCGTATAACCATCGAAGACTGTTGAAGTGACTAATTCCCGGAAATGAAGGAGTGTTAAGAACAAAGAAATTGTTAGAGTTATCATTTTTATCTAGTACCACGATACTTGATGTTAAGAAAAGATCTTTTACAGGAAGGTTGGCTAGAGATTTCTTGTAAAAACACTAGCCCCGTTCGGTTCATAATGAAATTATTTCAATCTTTTTTGATTTCATGTATTATTCTCATTATGCACATAAAAAAGGAGGAGCCGTATGAGATGAAAATCTCACGTACGGTTCTGGAACGGAGATTCTTTGAATCGAAGACGACCGTAACGGATGTCGGCTCAATCCGAAGGAAATTATGCGGAAGCTTTGCAGAATTATTATGAAGCTATGCGACTAGAAATTGATCCCTATGATAGAAGTTATATACTCTATAACATAGGCCTTATCCACACAAGGAACGGAGAACATACGAAAGCTTTGGAATATTATTTTAGGGCACTAGAACGAAACCCGTTCTTACCACAAGCTTTAAATAATATGGCCGTGATCTGTCATTACGTGCGACTATCTCCACTATAGAAAGAAAAAAAGGAAAGAAAGAGCAAATCCGCTAATAAATACTAGAAAATAGGCTTTCTACATATCATATCTATCGTGTCCAAAACAACGATTTTTATCAGCTGTAGCAAAGAAAAAGAAAGAAACTTCATAGAAGTCCAAATATGAAGAAATAGGTATGCCTAGATCCTTTAGTCTATGGATAAAGAAAGGATCTAATTGATAGAATAAGCACCGTAAAGATCAATTAGTGAGGTTTTGGGCCGATACAATAAGAACTGCTTACTTATGTCACGATATGAGATAAAAGTTAGGAATCAACTTATGTAATAGAGTCGATCCCCTAAGGTATTGAGCAGCGGTGTAGAATCAGATCCCAAAGATAGTAAGTCTTTTATTTCTTATGAAAGAAAGTCTTTTTCAAAGATTCTATAGAAATTTATATATGAAACCGAGATAGTTACCTTTTAGAAAATTCTAATGATAGTGAAAATGCCTATGCTTTATTCTTCTGAAGGTGGGAAAAAAGATAAAACTAAAACTGATTAAATTTTTAATCAAAATTAAAGTTTGAAACTCATGTAATTAATATCTTTTGGTTAACTCGATAAAAAAAATGAGATAATAGATCTATGAGAAATCTCATTCAATTCGATATAGATCTATGAGAAATCTCATTCAATTAGATATGGTAGATTAAAAAATGGGACACCAAAAGAATTGACTGCTGAGCCGTATGAGTAGGAAACTCTCAAGTACGGTTC
>JAJPGS010000405.1:30000-47500 GCA_028654335.1 Alnus rubra | reverse complement strand
CCTACATTGCATTTGCGGGTAAAAGAGTAATTGAACAAACATTGAATAAAACAGTACCTGAGGGCTCACAAGCGGCTGAATATTTATTCCATAAGGGCCTATTCGATCCAATCGTACCGCGTAATCTTTTAAAAGGCGTTCTGAATGAGTTATTTCAGCTCCATGCTTTCTTTCCTCTGAATCAAAATTCAATCAAGTAGATGCTTAATAAAAAAAAGAAAAAAATAGAAATTATTTTTTTTGTGTGTAGAACAAGTAGTTATTTAGTTTATAGAAATCAAAGTAAAAATCAAATCCGAAGAATTGATTTTTACTTTGATAACATTTGGTAACATAAGATTTAATTGTAAAAAGAATTATGCGAATAATTTTTTTTTACCGATATTCCTGATTACTAATCAGGAAACCTCTATCAAACAAAAAAAGAAAGAATTCTCTCTTCCGCGAAATGAAAATTAGGCAAGGCGAATAAAACGAGAATTTCACGTTCCCTTCTTATGTGTATATAATTCACATATAGAAAATTGAAAAGTATAGAAAGAGGCAAGATTCTATATTTTTTGAGAATCCCCAGTTTTACTAATAATCCCTATTATCGGATCGAATTATAACAAATTTTTCGGGAATTTGTAAAAAACTCTTTCTTTATTTTATTCAAGTTTATTAAATTTTTAGACAAAAACAAGATAATAAAAAAGGAGATTCTCGTACATATATATAATATTTAATGTAGAATATATAATATAATATATATTTAATGTAGAATTTAATGTAGAAAGGTGAAAAATTCTATTTAGTTAGTTCTACATTCCTTGTTTTATTATATTTTTATATTTCTAACTTATTTTATTATATTTATAAAATTTAAAATTATATTTCTAAATTTTTCTCTTTTTTTTATATATTTTTATTTATATATTTATTATTCTTTAATATTTATTATTCTTTATATATTTATTATTCTTATTCTATTTTTTATTATTATATTTATATTACTTTATTACTTTATATATATTATGTACTCACATATACTCACTTAGTTTAGCTATACTTAGTATAATTATATATAAATTATAATGATTATACGAGACCTTTATAACAATAACAGGTACAAATATTAAATCCAGGTATCCATTTTATGACAACTCTCAATACCTTACCCTCTATTTTGGTGCCTTTAGTGGGCCTAGTATTTCCGGCAATTGCGATGGCTTCTTTATTTCTTCATGTTCAAAAAAACAAGATTTTTTAGATATAGATATGATGGGGCCAAATCTCATCTATTTTTTTTTCAAGACTTAGACTTAGACCATAACACAGATATCTTTTTATTAGAATAAAATATTTGATGTGGTTTCCCCCGAGCATAAGCTATTATGCATGCGCAAACATGATATATGCGTAAATGAATTATAGCTATTTGAAAAAAATCGGGATCGAGGCGAATGTCTGAAATGTAAAGTTAATGTATCCATATGTAGATATCTATAGGGAATCATACGAAGTGGATGTTATTATTTTAGATCTAAGCAATTCGATGAATTACTCCGAAAAGTTCACATCGGAATAGTGCTAGTTGATGAGAGTTACTTCGGAAACACACAAAAAAAGTCAAATTCATTTGGGTTATTCTCTCAATTTCAATAAAATGCAACTAGATCTAGTATGAATTGGCGATCAGAACATATATGGATAGAACTTATAGCGGGGTCTCGAAAAACAAGTAATTTCTGCTGGGCCTTTATCCTTTTTTTAGGTTCATTAGGGTTTTTATTTGTTGGAATTTCCAGTTATCTTGGTAGGAATTTTATATCTTTATTTCCGTCTCCACAAATCATTTTTTTTCCACAGGGGATCGTGATGTCTTTCTACGGGATTGCGGGTCTCTTTATTAGCTCCTATTTGTGGTGCACAATTTCGTGGAATGTAGGTAGTGGTTATGATCGATTCGATAGAAAAGAAGGAATAGTGTGTATTTTTCGTTGGGGATTTCCTGGAAAAAATCGTCGCATCTTACTTCAATTCCTTATGAAAGACATCCAGTCCATCAGAATAGAAGTTAAAGAGGGTATTTATGCTCGTCGTGTCCTTTATATGGAAATCAGAGGCCATGGGGCTATTCCCTTGACTCGTACTGATGAGAATTTGACTCCACGAGAAATTGAGCAAAAAGCTGCTGAATTGGCTTATTTCTTGCGTGTACCAATTGAAGTATTTTGAAAAATGAACTGAAAATAGTGAATGCTTTTTTTTTTTTCAAAAAATTTTATATTTTGATAGAAAGAGAGTTCTTTCCTTTCAAAATCCGAATAATATTCATTACTTGAAGGGGCGCTTTTGTGCATTTATTTATCGAAAGGAGGCACTTTCTTCGAATTTTAGCAAATGATACATTTGAAAACAATATCTTTAGTCGAATTGGAAGTGCGAATTTGAAGTGGACTCTTTCTTATTCCATTTCTGTATTATTTCTAAATTCAAGTACTAACCACTGAATCATACACACAAAAAAGCAGGGAATAGATTCATGGGCTCGATGACTTGTAATAGAACCTATCCTTGATATGAATATTAGTTAATATCATATGGAGTCGACGAATGAGGTGAGTTTATTAAAAATTCAAAGACGAAAAAATGGCAAAAAAGAAAGCATCCATTCCCCTTCTATATTTTGCATCTATAGTATTTTTGCCCTGGTGTATCTCTCTCTCATTTACTAAAAGTCTGGAATCTTGGGTTACTAATTGGTGCGATACTAGGCAATCCGAAATTTTCTTGAATGATATTCAAGAAAAGAGTATTATAAAAAAATTAATAGAATTAGAGGAACTCTTCCTCCTGGACGAAATGATAAAGGAATACCCGGAAACACATCTAGAAAAGCTTCGTATCGGAATCTACAAAGAAACGATCCAATTGATCAAGATACACAATGCAGATTGTATCCATACGATTTTTAACTTTTCGACAAATATAATCTGTTTCGTTATTCTAAGTGGTTATTCTATTCTAGGTAATGACGAACTTGTTATTCTTAACTCTTGGGTTCAAGAATTCCTATATAACTTAAGCGGCACAATAAAAGCTTTTTCAATTCTTTTATTAACTGATTTATGTATAGGATTCCATTCGCCCCACGGTTGGGAACTAATGATTGGCTCTATCTACAAAGATTTTGGATTAGCTCATAACGATCAAATTATATCCGGTCTTGTTTCCACTTTTCCGGTCATTCTAGATACAATTTTTAAATATTGGATCTTCCGTTATTTAAATCGTGTATCTCCCTCACTTGTAGTGATTTTTCATTCAATGAATGACTGAAAAATGATTCACTGATCAAATTATAATGGTTGTTACTTTGTACATAAGCAAAACATTAAAAATTGTACTTATTCTTTCTACTCATACAAGGGATTCCTCCTATATTCCATTAACATTTTTTTAGTAAATAGCAGAATCATAGATAGGGAACTATACTAGACTAGGAACCTACCTAATTTTATTGTATAAATTTTCGATACCAATGATTGAACCATGCAAACTATAAATACCCTTTTTTCTTGGATAAAGGAAGAGATTACTCGATACATTTCCATATCGCTCATAATATATATAATAGCTAGGGCACCTATTTCAAATGCATATCCCGTTTTTGCACAGCAGGGTTATGAAAATCCACGAGAAGCGACTGGCCGTATTGTATGTGCCAATTGCCATTTAGCTAATAAACCCGTGGATATCGAGGTTCCACAAGCGGTACTTCCTGATACTGTATTTGAAGCAGTTGTTCGAATTCCTTATGATATGCAACTGAAACAAGTTCTTGCTAATGGAAAAAAGGGGGCTTTGAATGTGGGGGCTGTTCTTATTTTACCTGAGGGGTTTGAATTAGCCCCCCCCGATCGTATTTCGCCCGAGATTAAAGAAAAGATAGGCAATCTGTCTTTTCAGAACTATCGCCCTAATAAAAAAAATATTCTTGTGATAGGTCCTGTTCCTGGTCAGAAATATAGCGAAGTCACCTTTCCTATTCTTTCCCCAGACCCCGCTACTAAGAAAGATGTTCACTTCTTAAAATATCCCATATACGTAGGCGGGAACAGGGGAAGGGGTCAGATTTATCCCGACGGTAGCAAAAGTAACAATAATGTTTATAATGCTACAGCAGCGGGTATAGTAAGCAAAATTATACGAAAAGAAAAAGGAGGATACGAAATAAACATAGTGGATGCATCGGATGGACGTCAAGTGGTTGATATTATCCCCCCAGGACCGGAACTTCTTGTTTCAGAGGGCGAATCTATCAAACTTGATCAACCATTAACGAGTAATCCTAATGTGGGTGGATTTGGTCAGGGGGATGCGGAAATCGTACTTCAAGATCCATTACGTGTCCAAGGCCTTTTGTTCTTCTTGGCATCTGTTATTTTGGCACAAATATTTTTGGTTCTTAAAAAGAAACAGTTTGAGAAGGTTCAATTGTCCGAAATGAATTTCTAGATCCGCGGATTTATCAACATAAAGTTTGTAAAAAGAACCAAATTTTTGTTGGCAATTATATAAAATTATATAATTATGTATAATCAAAAAAATTATGAAAAGCCTTTTGCTTTTTTATATTAGTTTTTCCTTTTAGACCAGAGTTCGGTAATTACTTGTACCTACTAGTCATAGTATGTATATTGTGAAGAAGACTACTTGACTTTTCTTTTTTTTGTTTTTTTTTTCAATCCAAAAATGAGATTCGAGCGGTATGATTATGTCATTATTTTCATATTGAAATGTCATAGAATGTATTAATAGTTTTTTATTCGAATAGAATCAAATTCGACTAGATACTAAAAACATAACATAGGATAAGTGAATGGAAAATATAAAGTAAAGTATAAATGAAGGGAACAAGGGATTCTAGGAGGGTTTATTCGTCTTCCCAGCCCTGGACACAATAAAATAAAAAAGGAATTTTCCATAGCCCTTATCTTGTATTAAAATAATAATTCTTGTATTGAAATAATAATGCTTTTTGATTCTGTTTATCAAAGATCCTATTTTTAGTTTCAAATTTTTCCAGGTTTATCAGAACCTTTTTAGATTTATTACGTAAGTAATGGACAAACAAAAAAATAGAGGTAAATTTATTGAGCAAATAGAACTTCTTCAATGAATTTATAAACAAAAATTCCATTTTGATTAAATACTAAAATACATAGAGTAAGGTTCGATTAGTATAGAAAGAATTTGCATGATATCTGATCAATTGATCAATATAAATATATAGAAATATATATATTATTGGTATATTGTGATTGTGTCCTCCAGAAAAAACGAAGGGGGGGGGGTCGAGTGATTCTTTCTTTCTTTTAACTTTGAAAGTATCGACAGATACTATCAAGGGACAGATGTTCTGAATCAATGAAGTTTCTTTTTCAAAAACATCATCAGAAAGAAATGAAATGGGGTTTTTTCAAACATCGGAAAAAGTGATTCATTTTTTTCATTTATACGAATAAAATATTTTGATCATTAAGAACTTAAAAGAACTTAACGGGACTTACCCCCTCTTTATTTGTCTGATTCGAGGGGGATCCCGTTGAGTTCTTACGTTTTCATGTATACAAGTCAATTCATCAGATTACTACAGGGATGAACCCAATCCGGAATATGAACCATAAAAGAAAATACCGATTAAACCAATCACAAGAATACCAGTTACAGTACCTATTATCCAAAGAGGAATCCTTCCAGTAGTATCGGCCATTTGTCCCGCGTCCCTCCACATTTCATCAAGTGGTCATGCTATAGACATAAACAGTCATAGATAATTATGAGATGATATCCTTCCGAATGGGATAAGAGAATTCCTAATATTCTATCGTTTACTATTCTCTTTTCTTCTCTTAATTAAAGAAATAATTGGAAAATAAAACAGCAAGTACAAAAATAAGTAATAACCCCCAGTAGAGACTGGTACGATTCAATTCAACATTTTGTTCGTTCGGGTTTGATTGTGTCATAGATCTATAATTCGAATTAGGTTTATCGTTGTATGAACTGCATTGCTGATATTGACCCCAAAAAAGAAACGGTAGGTACAGCTAGTCCGTGAACAGCCAACCATCGCACTGTAAAAATTGGATAGGTTCTATCTATGGTCATTGAGGCCTCCTAAAAAGATCTACTAAATTCATCGAGTTGTTCCAAAGGATCAAAACGGCCAGTTATTAATGGAATTCCTTGTCGACTCTCTGTAAAATACTCGTTTGGACGAGGGCTTCCAAATACATCGTAAGCTAAACCCGTGCTGACGAATAACCACCCCGCAATGAAAAGGGAAGGTATAGTAATGCTATGAATGACCCAGTATCGAATACTAGTAATAATATCAGCAAAAGAACGTTCTCCTGTGCTTCCAGACATGCCTAGCTCCACGTATTCTTGTAAGTCAAAAGAAAAGGGGATCGATTCCGTAAAAGATGAGATCAGTAAATGGGAATTCACTGAAATTACATCCTTGTGAGATCGTCAATAGTGTACCGAGGGTGTCTTTAGAGTCTACCGAATCAGTATAGCTAGCCTTCTTCTGACACAGCAACGCAATTTCACAATCAGTATCGAAATGGAGTGCTAGATAATTTCTTTTTTTATTTTATTGTTGCTTGTCGATGTTATATACCATTCAATAGAAAATTTCTAACATAACATTCCTGTATGTAGTAGTATAAAGATTCTCCCCATTATTGGTTTCGGATTAGAAACTGAAAATCAGATAAAATGTCAATCCGACGGGTTGCTTTCTAATAATTCACGAGGGAGATTATCAGATTCCTCTACAATTCAATTAGATGCGAAATATAGAAATATTCTTTCTTTTTGTAGTTGTAGAAGATGTTTTTTGTTGGACCCCCCTTTTGTTTTTTCCTTTTTAAGGAATTGGTTAGTTGTCCAGTAACAAGTAAGACTAACTAGTAGATAGTCTTCGATGAAAGAAAGAAAACAAACAAGGAATAAAATAATAATCAATATTCGAGATGCAAGCATTGTTGTATTAGACCCTTTGGGTCTTTCTTGACCTAATTAGAAGGTCGGGGCTTTCTAATTTGAAATATGTAAAGACAAAATGTATAACCTAGTTTTGCAGGATCTAATGGTTTGAAACTCTTTTTCTTCTCATTCGAGATATTATGTGAATGAACCTACTACTGAATCTAATGAGTTCAAATTAAAGTAAAAAAGGAAAGTAATAAAGTAAAAGGCATTATACTATAAGGTCATTCTTGGTTCGAAAATACACGAGATATTCGATACAATAATAGAATGAAGTTACCCAACACAGTTTTTTATTATTTTTTTTTCTTATTTATAATTATAAAAAACTAATATTATATTAACTATACTAATATTATAGTAATATTAGTTTTTAAGAGTTGCACAATGAATCTAATCCGTTGATTCGGAATCGCGGGATGATTAGATATCACAGATGATGAGTTGATTTATTACCTATGTCACTCTATTTTTGTTATTACTGTCTATTATGATAATAATTGCTGAATCAAAAACTTTCAATTAAACTTATTCTTTCAATTGGTATTTTTGCTTATCCTTGTTTGTATCTTTCAAAACCAAAATTGAAATTTAGGGAAGTGCTTTATAAACATATGTATAAAAAAAGAACATATTTCATTTAGACTCTTTATGCCTACCATAACTAGTTATTTCGGTTTTCTACTAGCGGTTTTAACTATAACTTCGGTTCTATTTATCAGTTTAAACAAGATACGACTTATTTGAAATTAATTGAATGAACAATTCATAAAAAAATCATAAAAAAAAAGAAATCTTTCTAGAAAGATTTCTGTGGTATTCCATATATTCTATAGTTTCTTACCGTGTCAATTTCCAATTCTTAGTCATTGAGATTCATGTGCAATACGAATTAATATTTAAGAATAGATATTACCTCTCCCTTTCCCCTTTCAAACAAATGAAATGATTGAAGTTTTGCTATTTGGAATTGTCTTAGGTCTAATTCCTATTACTTTGGCTGGATTATTTGTAACTGCATATTTACAATACAGACGTGGCGATCAGTTGGACCTTTGATTAATTAATATCTCTTTTTTTGATTGACCTCCTACTTGTTTTAATTTTAATCCATAGGGGGGGGGGAAATTTAGATTGCTGTTCAATTATTTCATTGTAATTTTAATTTTGACCTAAGAATAACAAGAATGGAATCACGCTCTGTAGGATTTGAACCTACGACATCGGGTTTTGGAGACCCACGTTCTACCGAACTGAACTAAGAGCGCTTTATAAATATTTTGTAACCCTAATATATTTTTGCATGCATCTACTATTATATAGAATATTGTAATATATAGAATATTGTAAAATATATGAATATTGTAAAATTAAAGATTGATTATACCCAATTAAAATCGATTTCAATTAATCCCTCGTTACGGCTCATAATATAAGTAATAGGTAGGGATGACAGGATTTGAACCCGTGACATTTTGTACCCAAAACAAACGCGCTACCAAGCTGCGCTACATCCCTTTCCATTGGTCGACAGTGTCATTGTAGAGAATACCTGTATTGTTTTCCACATCTTTATTTTATCCATTCATATACAAAAATTATCTTGTCATTTCTTCTTTTTTATCTCATCTCATATCATATAACATATATTTTATTATAATAAAAGACTTATATACATACGTAACGTATAATTAAACCCGCTAAAAAAAAATGAATATAATTTTTTGGGAATGCTGGGACATAAAAAGGCGTATTTTTTTTTAATAAAAGGAATAGCTACTGAATCATTGTACATTTCAATTTGAATTAGATCGTTGTACATTTGAATTTGAATTAGGGATTCCGCATACAAATACAAGTGATCATTAACTACATATACGTCTGATCATATATGTATTACAAATTACAATAAATACAATAAAGAAGGAGGATTTTAAATGCGAGATCTAAAAACATATCTGTCCGTGGCACCGGTAGTAAGTACTCTATGGTTCGGGTCTTTAGCAGGTCTATTGATAGAGATCAATCGTTTATTCCCGGATGCGTTGATATTCTCCTTTTTTTAATTCTAGTTATTGACATGGGAAGGGGTAAAGAAAATTAGAGATATAATCAAATATCTGTAACTAATCCCTCCCCTTCCCTTCTTTTAATTTTAGAATTTTTAAAATTAGAATAAGTTCGAAAAGAGAAAGAATAAAAGTGGATTCAACCTCAGTAAAACTCGGAACTCGGGCCGGGACTCTAATTTTAATTCTCTTATTAATTATAATTAATAAGAGAATGAGAATGTAAATGGAAAAGAGAATGAGAATGTAAATGGAAATTGATGGCTAGGTCAACAATATCATACAAAATACTTAAATGAAAAATGAAATACTATTTAAATATACTATTTAAATACTATACTGGGATTATAAATGTAGTTAGAAATCATTGTATTACTTATTATTACTATTTTATTACTATCTTGATTTCAACGAAATCTTTCAGAATTTGATTTCGAGTTAGCAACTTCTATTTTTTTTTCGTTCCTTTCTTCTGTTTGGATCGGAAAAAATAGAACAGTTGGGTGGATCAAAAATCCAAAGGAGGTTCATGGCCAAGGGTAAAGATGTTCGAGTAACCGTTATTTTGGAATGTACCAATTGTACTCGAAATAGTGCTAATCGAAATGGTGCTAATAAGGAATCAATGAGTATTGGTATTTCCAGATATATTACTCAAAAGAATCGACATAATACGCCTAGTCGATTGGAATTGAGAAAATTCTGTCCCTTTTGTTACAAACATACAATTCATGGGGAGATTAAGAAATAAATCGAACCGATCCGATCGCTTGTATGTCACCCTTCCAAGGAAGATTAAAAATGACATATATTATATATATTATATAAAGATAAACAAAACAAAATCCCTCATTGAAATAGGATTTTCGGGATAAGGAATAAACAAATCATGGATAAATCCAAGCGACTCTATTTTAAATCCAAGCGATCTTTTCGTAGGCGTTTGCCCCCGATTGGCTCGGGGGATCGAATTGATTATAGAAACATGAGTTTAATTAGTCGATTTATTAGTGAACAAGGAAAGATATTATCTAGACGGGTGAATAGATTAAACTTAAAACAACAACGATTAATTACTATTGCTATAAAGCAAGCTCGTATTTTATCTTTGTTACCTTTTCTTAATAATGAGAAACAATTTGAAAGAGGTGAGTCGACCACTAGAACTACTGGTCTTAGAATCAAAAAGAAATAGGCTTACTCTTCATTTGAAGCAAAATTCCAATACGAATTCAAAGGCGGATTGATATTTTGTTCGAAAAATTTGCGAATCCAGATTTTATTGTCGTATCATAAGAAAAAAAGAATCAATCTTTTTTTATTGAACGTGTTGTTTGTTCATTTTGACGACTTTATTATTATATTTTATATATTTTATCATACTAATTTCTATTCTACCTTCCCGGAGTTAATTCTCCAGTGAACTCCATTTTAAATTTAAAACATTCCGATGAATTCCTTCCAATATACTTATTTTATAATCTCATTGGAAATCATATAAAGACAATTTCTATTTAATATAGCTATTTGCGCAAGTATTTTACGATTAAGAAGCAACTGCCTCTTGTATAGATTGTGTATTAATCTATTATAATTATAGTATACGCTTTTACCGCGAATTACTGCATTTATCCGAGTGATCCACAAACGACGAAAATCTCTCTTTTGCCTACCTCTATCCCGATAAGCCGAAAACAAAGCTCTTATTTTCTGTTGAGTAATAGTTCTAGTAAGTCTTGAATGAGCCCCTCGAAAGCTTGATGCAAATAAACGAATTTTTGTTCTACGTCTCCGAGCTATATATCCTCGTTTAATTCTGGTCATTGAATAAATGAAACTTCGATGAATAACTAATTGATTTCCTTTCTTTCAGTTATTCCTTTCCCTTTCCTAGTTTATTACTAACAAAACGGATTCTTCCAATGTATAAAATAAAAACTCCAATGGCTTTTGCTACTATAACCTTCCCGACCACGATTTTTTCTTTTTTTCTAGGCATTTCACCGCGAAATAAGAAATTGTATTGATAGCGATACTAGATATTAAAAAAGCATATTAAATAAAAACAAAAAAGTAGTAAATCTAAATGGATAAAAAAATCGTGGGTTCCATCGTTTCTATGGTTACTTTTTAAACGGCGAGGTCCCCTCTATACACCGGAGCCCTTATCTTTCATTTAATCAAGGCTATTGTTAACTTGTACAGTTCACACTCTTTGGCTCTACCCATGAATTATCCAGTAATCAGTCTTTCACAACGAGATCCACCTATACAGTAACGATATTTAATTATGAAGATTAGCTGTGTAGCTGACCCTGTTAGTCCGTTGTTGCAAGAGTAAGGGCATAATCTTTCTGCCTTTTAATTTAAATAGTATTTACCCTGCTTAATGGATAACCATTTGCTCCCAATGGGAAATTCTTTCTCATCTTAAATTGAAAATTGAGACGATTGGATTTACACCAATAAAAACCATAAATTTTGATACACAATAAATAGAAGGATATGATAGATCCTTTTTAGATAGTGAATGGAGTTCTTCCATTTTATCCTATTTATTGGTACTGACCACTGATACTGGAAAAATTGGTTCTTTTCTTTTGTCCCAGTCCATGCTCTGAACGAGTCACACATACACCCTAGTACATGTTCCTCGTCGCTGAGGGCATCCCCCAAGGGCGGGGGATTTCGTGACATTTCTGATTGGCTGTCTTGTCTTTCTAATAAGTTGTTTAATAGTTGGCATGTTGACTCGTATACATAATGAGTTGGTTTAGATCGATCCTAACCGGATGATTAGGCATTACTTCTATATTAATAGATATATTAAATATAAGAAGATAAAATTTAATATTGCGTATTTGCGCGAAATCCCTTCTATTTTTTATTCTACCGCTACAACATCAACAATTCCATGAGCTTGGGCTTCTGTTGCTGACATAAAAACATCTCTTTCCATGTCTTCGGATACAACCCATAAGGGCTTGCCCGTTCTTTGTACATAAACCCTTGTGATGGTTTCGCGTAACTTCAGCAGTTCTTCCGCTTCCAGGATAAATTCTCCCGTTTGTGCCTCATAAAAAGAACTAGCAGGTTGATGGATCATTACCCTGATTATATAACATAATAAATGGTTCTTCTATCTCGAAGATAAATCAAAGAGAAGAAATAAAATAAAGAATAATAATACGAAAAACAAGATAGAATTGAACAACCGTACAGGCATCTTTTTCGCATTGCATACGGCTCTACAATGGAATTCGCTTTTACCTCCCATCGAAGAAACAGAAAATATAGGGTCTATCAGACCAGACCCTGATCGGTAAATAATCCAATAACCATCCTTCCTTTTATTTTGGAGTAGTTAAAAAATACTATGATGGCTCCGTTGCTTTCTATTTATATATTTATTTAGTCTTTTATTCAGCAATCCCAAAGTTTCTTTTTTTTGTATTCTTTCATAACATAATTAGCCTTCCGGCGTGAAAACAAAAAAGTTTGTGACGCTGCAATAGATTTCCGATAGATCAGATAAAATCGGAAATGCCCCTTATCTCATACTACTCCTTCGATATATAATCTAATAGTTTTTGAAAAAAAAATAAAAAAAAAATTTTCATATCGAATTCAAAATGCCATGCTATTATTACTTAATAGTCCTATTTCATATGGCGAAGGCATAGTCTTCTTTTTTCTCTCAAATACAAAACTCATTGGCGCCGAGCATGAGGGAATGCTAGACGTTTGGTAATTTCTCCTCCGACTAGAATAAAAGATCCCATTGAAGCGGCTAATCCCATGCATATTGTCTGTACATCTGGTCGTACAAATTGCATAGTATCATAAATAGCTACTCCGGGTATTACCCACCCTCCGGGAGAGTTTATAAACAAATACAGATCTTTGATATCATCCTCTATACTAAGATATACCATAAGACCAATAAGTTGATTCGAGATCTCACTATCAACCTCTTGGCCTAAAAAAAGTAATCTTTCTCGATAAAGTCGGTTGATTAGGATAAAATTGTATCCTTAGGAACCGTACGCGCACCTTTTGATGCATACGGTTTACCAAAAATCGCGAAAAAAAAAAGAATCAATGTGTAGATTACAGCCCTCATTCTTTTTTCATAGTGGGCTCCTTCTAACTTCTAACAACTTCTAACAAAGGGCTTTTTCTTGTATTTTTCAAGAAAGATTAGTTTTGGTCTGTTTACTTTACCTATAAATAAAAAATATATATATATAAATTATAAATAAAAAAAAATATATAAAAGTAATCTACTAAACTTATCAAACGAACTTCTCATTGATTTATTGTTTCATCGAGATCGAATCCAAATCACGATGTCATTTTCTTGTTCCGGAATGGGCTTCTTCAATTTTTTTAGGTTTATGCTCTACTCCGAGTAAAGATCGGCCCGATTTTTATTTGCACATATAGGGCAAATGCCCCAATACCACGTGTTTTTACTATGGCTTTTTTTTTTTTAATTTCTTTCATGTCTTCTGCCAAATATTCAATGTATTCGTTATATTATATTACTCGATTGATTAAACAGTTTGAGATCGCTCCTGTTTATAAATAGAATATGATAAACATAGTAATCATAGATATATTACTAATTGGGTTTTTTCTAAACGGAGCCTGGATACTTCATTTTATTGGTCCAATTGAGCCAACTATAAATTATTCTAAACCATAAATTATTCTAATTGATAATATTAATTTGGATACCCCCTCCAAAAAACAAAAAAAATATAATTGCACTTCACGCTCCAAATTTTTGATATGATAATTCAATCAATCTTTCTTGGGCGAAAGAGAGGATATCTCGATCGGGGGAGAGAATGGGGGAATCCCATGTGACCCAATATATCTGACAAGTCGCACTATACGTCAACCCAAGATGCATCTTCCTCTCCAGGACTTCGAAAAGGTACTTTTGGAACACCAATAGGCATTAAAAGAAAGAAAAAAAGAATTAAGTACTATATCTTACTTTGATGTGGAAGCGTATAAATGGGTTTATTGTCTTAATAAGATTAGCCTTTATCATAGTTTATCCAAAAATGTAATAAGTTCATAACATAAAAAAAAAAAAAAAAGAAGACAGAATGAATATGACTATGACGAAAGAAGAAAATTTTTAAGAATGGGTCTTTTGAATGATATCAACAAATATGTATGCTTTCACTCATAGAAAATGAAAGCGGGATCCCGCCCCCCTACCATTGCGTATTGGTACTTATCGGGTATAGAATAGATCTGCTTCTTTTTGTTCCTACAAACAGAACTCTTCCATTATTACTAAAATAATAGAACAAATCTTAATCCTTTCCTCGAGATAATCTACTGAAAAGGGGAGGTCCATAGCATAGTTTTTTTCCAATGCAATAAAGTTACATAGTGTCTATTTTTCGTTGATAAAGGGGTATTTCCATGGGTTTGCCTTGGTATCGTGTTCATACTGTCGTATTGAATGATCCGGGTCGTTTGCTTTCTGTCCATATAATGCATACAGCTCTAGTTGCTGGTTGGGCCGGTTCGATGGCTCTATATGAATTAGCGGTTTTTGATCCCTCTGACCCTGTTCTTGATCCAATGTGGAGACAAGGTATGTTTGTTATACCTTTCATGACTCGTTTAGGAATAACCAATTCATGGGGCGGTTGGAGTATCACAGGAGGGACTATAACGAATCCGGGTATTTGGAGTTACGAAGGTGTGGCCGGTGCACATATTGTGTTTTCTGGCTTGTGCTTTTTGGCAGCTATTTGGCATTGGGTGTATTGGGATCTAGAAATTTTTTGTGATGAACGCACGGGAAAACCTTCTTTGGATTTACCTAAGATTTTTGGAATTCATTTATTTCTTTCAGGACTGGCTTGTTTTGGGTTTGGCGCATTTCATGTAACGGGGTTGTATGGTCCTGGAATATGGGTGTCCGATCCTTATGGACTAACCGGAAGGGTACAATCTGTAAATCCAGCGTGGGGTGTGGAAGGTTTTGATCCTTTTGTTCCGGGAGGAATAGCCTCTCATCATATTGCAGCAGGGACATTGGGCATATTAGCAGGTCTATTCCATCTTAGTGTCCGTCCGCCCCAACGTCTATACAAAGGATTACGTATGGGAAATATTGAAACCGTCCTTTCCAGTAGTATCGCTGCTGTTTTTTTTGCCGCTTTTGTTGTTGCTGGAACTATGTGGTATGGTTCAGCAACTACCCCGATTGAATTATTTGGTCCCACTCGTTATCAATGGGATCAGGGATACTTCCAGCAAGAAATATATCGACGAGTTGGTGCTGGGCTAGCCGAAAATCAAAGTTTATCAGAAGCTTGGTCTAAAATTCCTGAAAAATTATCTTTTTATGATTACATCGGCAATAATCCGGCAAAGGGGGGATTATTCAGAGCGGGCTCAATGGACAACGGGGATGGAATAGCTGTTGGGTGGTTAGGACACCCTATCTTTAGAGATAAAGAAGGGCGTGAACTTTTTGTACGTCGTATGCCTACTTTTTTTGAAACATTTCCGGTTGTTTTGGTAGACGGGGATGGAATTGTTAGAGCCGATGTTCCTTTTCGAAGGGCAGAATCGAAGTATAGTGTCGAACAAGTAGGTGTAACTGTGGAGTTCTATGGCGGCGAACTGAATGGAGTCAGTTATAGTGATCCTGCTACTGTGAAAAAATATGCTAGACGTGCTCAATTGGGAGAAATTTTTGAATTAGATCGCGCTACTTTGAAATCCGATGGTGTTTTTCGTAGCAGTCCAAGGGGTTGGTTTACTTTTGGACATGCTTCGTTTGCTCTACTCTTCTTCTTCGGACACATTTGGCATGGTGCTAGAACCTTGTTCAGAGATGTTTTTGCCGGTATTGACCCAGATTTGGATGCTCAAGTAGAATTTGGAGCATTCCAAAAACTTGGGGATCCAACTACAAAAAGACAGGCAGTCTGATACAAGATTGATTTCTTACTTTTCACCTTTATTTTTGTGATTTAACCGAGTTTAACATAAATAGGGTACCGGATAAATCTTGATTTGAATTGCTGCCTTTTCTTTGACTCTTGCTCTTTAGTTATCTGGGAGACGATCCAAAATAAACAGGTATGGAAGCTATAATTGTAAACCACAATCGAATCTATGGAAGCATTGGTTTATACATTCCTCTTAGTCTCAACTTTAGGAATAATATTTTTCGCTATCTTTTTTCGGGAACCGCCTAAAGTTCCAACTAAAAAGATGAAATGATTTTTTATTATCTCAATTGAAGTAATGAGCCTCCCAATATTGGGAGGCTCATTACTTCAACTAGTCTCCGTGTTCCTCGAATGGATCTCGTAGTTGTTGAGAGGGTTGCCCAAAAGCAGTATATAAGGCGTACCCCGTAAAACTTACAAGTAAACCAGATATAGAGATGGCAACTAAGGTTGCTGTTTCCATTATTATATAATTTTAATATAATTTAAAGACCACAACGGATCTATGATAAGATCATTTATTTACAATATAATGGTATACAAAGTCAACGGCTCTCAATGAATACAAAATAGGATTTATGGCTACACAAACCGTTGAGGATAGTTCTAGATCTGGTCCAAGACGAACTATTATAGGGGATTTATTGAAACCATTGAATTCGGAATATGGTAAAGTAGCTCCCGGTTGGGGAACTACTCCTTTGATGGGTCTCGCAATGGCTCTATTTGCGATATTCCTATCTATTATTTTGGAGATTTATAATTCTTCCATTTTACTGGACGGAATTTCAATGAATTAGATTCACAAGAACTACTAAATAGCTTTTCAATACAAAACAAAGTGAAGCATTTAGGTCGTTTTTAGCCCATTCTATTTTTGGTAGTTCGACCGTGGAATTTCTTTGTTTCTGTATTTCCGGAATATGAGTGTGTGACTTGTTATAATTGATCCTATGGATACTACAGAAATCGGTTCTGGCATCTTGATACAGATGGTTTTACCTCGTCGGATATTCATTCTAGTATCCGGAACGCGCGGAATATATGAAATAGATTACAAACTATTATAACTATGATTCATATTTAATATTCAGACCTCGTGTGCCGGACTCCAAAAAAAGAATTAACCAAAAAGAGTTAAAAAAAGAGGGTTAGAAGTTATAAATCGAAAGGTTTTTATTCTTTTTCCCGTTTATGCTTTTCTTTTTTTCATTTTTAATTAAAGGATAAACCTTTCTTTGGATTTTTATTCATTATATCTATTCATTGAATAAGTGATGATCCACCGATTCTTACTCAGGGAATTTTTGGACTTAGTTTGAGGGTTTTATTGAATCATCGTGGTTGTAGTATGAATCTGAGGTTTTAATCGATTCATAGGGTCTTAAC
>JAJPGS010000405.1:22500-27500 GCA_028654335.1 Alnus rubra | reverse complement strand
TCTAAATAATCTAAATAAAAAAAAAGATGAAATCCAATGGATTTCAAATTTATACCAAATGATTTTATATTTCTAGAATGTCTAATATATGTTTTATGTCTTCTATGCGAAAATGTTTAATTTTCAGAAAGTCGTCTTGACTTTTATTTAAAAGGTCCAATAGGGTATGTATATTGGACCTTTTGAGGCAATTATAAATCCTAGGAGGCAATTCTGATTGGTCTATAAAAATAGATTTCAATGCTATTTCTTTTTTATTTTTCTTTAGTTTAGTCAATCTATCATGAAAAGTAAAGAGGGGTAAAGTAACCTTGTGTTGATTGTTTTCTAAATGTAATTTATCTTCTTCCGCATGTAAAAAGGGAATAAATAACTCAATCAAATTCCGTGAGGCTTCATGAAGTGCTTCTTTAGGAGTTAAACTTCCATTTGTCCATATTTCGAGAAAAAGTATCTCTTGTTTTTCATTCCCATTTACATAAGAATGAATACTATGGTTTGCATTTCGAACAGGCATGAATACAGCGTCTATAGGATAACTTCCGTCTTGAGAGTTATTTGGTGTTTTTATACGGTATCCGCGATTCCTCTCGATTTGTAATTCAATACACAAATTAATTGGTTCCGTTAGGTTAGCTATGTGCTGTGTATTATCAACAATTTCCACAGAAGGTGGTAAGATGATGTCTTGAGCAGTTACAGATCGGGGACCCTTGACACAAATAGACGCGCTACGAATTCCATACAGATTACTTCTCAATACAATTTCTTTCAAATTCATTAAAATTTCATCTACCGATTCTTGAATACCTACTATGGTCGAATATTCATGTGGTATTTTCTCAGATTTTGCGCGTGTGATACATGTTCCTTCTATTTCTCCAAGCAAAGCTCTTCGCATTGCAATGCCTATTGTATCGGCTTGACCTTTCATAAGTGGAGACAGAATAAAGCGTCCATAATATAGACGCTTACTATCTGCTCTTGATTCAACACACTTCCATTGTAGTGTCCGAGTCGATACTATTACTTTCTCTCGAACCATAGTAATATTTTTATTTGATCAAATCATTAAATTATTTATTTTATTTCTCTTGAAATGTTTTGTTTATTTTTACACACGCCGTTTTTTAGGGGGCCTACACCCATTATGTGGCATAGGGGTTACATCTCGTATGAAACTTAATATTAAACCACTTCTACGAATCGCCCTTAATGCCGCATCTCTTCCGAGACCGGGGCCTTTTATCATGACTTCTGCTCGTTGCATACCTTGATCCACTACTGTCCGAATAGCATTTCCTGCTGCGGTTTGGGCGGCAAACGGTGTCCCTCTCCTTGTACCCTTGAATCCACAAGTACCAGCGGAGGACCAAGAAATTACCCGACCTCGTACATCTGTAACAGTCACAATGGTATTGTTGAAACTTGCTTGAACATGAATAACGCCCTTTGGTATTCTACGCGCACTCTTACGTAAACCAATACGTCCATTCCTACGTGAACCAATTCTTGGTACAGGTTTTGCCATAGTTTATCATCTCATAAATATAAGTCAGAGATATATGGATATATCCATTTCATGTCAAAACGGATCCTTTCTTTTTTTTGTATATCCGGTACCTTAGAGAGTCTCTTTTATTTTAGAAAGATTATCCTTGTCTTTGTTTATGTCTCGGGTTGGAACAAATTACTATAATTCGTCCCCGTCTACGGATCAGACGACATTTTTCACAAATTTTACGAACAGAGGCCCTTATTTTCATATTTGTCATTCCTTAACTTAATTTTGAATTTACTTATTGGAAGAAAATAAGTTTCTTGAAATTTTGAACTTTTGAATTGTATCCCTTCTAAAGCTAAAGGAATAGTGAAGTTGAAAAAAAAATCAACTAATCGTTTGAATCCTTGTTTTAGAGTCTATAAATTATATGCCCTTTGGTTGAATCATAACGACTTATTAAAATTTTTACTCTATTTTCCAGTAGTATACGTATAAAACTACGCCGAATCCTTCCTGTACCATAATCTAGAATCCGATCTTTATTATCTAACCGAATCTTAAATATACCATTCGGAAGTGATTCAGTAATTAAACTTCCAGGAATCCATTTTTCTTCTTTTATTCCAGGTAAAACCTCTTTGAAGTATTAACTAATGTAGGAGTAGAGTGATATTAGAAACCCGCTCTTTCTCTTTTTTTTCACAAATAAATAGTAAAGTTCCATATCTAAGTTGGATAGAAGAAAGCTTACCATATATAACACAAAATTTCTCCACCAATTCTTTCTAGTCGGGCCTCTCGGTCCGTTATTATACCCCGAGAAGTAGAAAGAATTACAATCCCCATCCCGCCTAAAATTCTAGGAATTCGTTGATAGTTCGAATAGATTCGTAGACCGGGTCGACTGATCCGTTTTAAATTTAAAACGGTTTTATATGGCCCTTTCCTATTCCTTCTATGTCGTAGGGTTAAAACCAAAAAATATTTGTTGCTTTCTTGATGTTTCCTCACGTTTTCAAGAAAACCTTCTCTTAACAGTATTTTAACAAGGTTTTCGGTGATGTTAGTAGATAGTATTCGAACCGTTCCCTTTCTATTCATGTCAGCATTGCGTATAGAAGTTATTATATCAGCAATAGTGTCTTTACCCATGATAAACTAAAATTATTGTTGCCCCCGAATTTTGATATAATCAACATGCTTTTTTTCTTTATATATATATTTCTATTTTTTGAATTGTTAAAGATATATGCGTGAGACAAATCTACTAATTAATTTTATCTATTTTATTCAAATGTTATAACTATATTATAGTCTCATCTTTATTATACTTATAGTACTTCAGGCGCTAATGAAACTATTTTAGTGAAATTTAACTGTCTCAATTCCCGTGCGATCGCACCAAAAATTCTAGTTCCTTTGGGATTTCCTTCTTGATCAATAACAACCGCAGCATTGTCATCATATCGTAGTATCATACCGTTGTCACGTTTGAGTTCTTTACAAGTACGTACAATTACAGCTCTGATCACTTCAGATTTTTCTAAAGGTGTATTTGGTATTGCTTCCTTGATTACCGCAACAATAACGTCACCAATATGGGCATATCGTCGATTACTAGCTCCTATGATTCGAATACACATCAATTTTCGGGCCCCGCTGTTGTCTGCTACATTTAAATGGGTTTGAGGTTGAATCATATCATTTTTTTTATTTGTTCTTTTGATGCAAAGGGACGAAGTAAAAAAAAGAAATATTGTTTGTCCAAAATAAATAAAAAAAAAAAAGAAACCTACAATTGTTTTTTTTATTCCAAAGACCTCTTTCCTTTGGTTTTACATTCCTATCCTGAAATAATGAATTGAGTTCGTATAGGCATTTTAGATGCCGCTATTGAAATAGCCTTTCTGGCTACATTTTCTGCTACTCCGCCCATTTCATAAAGTATTCTACCCGGTTTAACGATAGCTACCCAATATTCGGGAGATCCTTTCCCCGAACCCATACGCGTTTCCGCGGGTCTTACTGTAACTGGTTTGTCTGGAAATATGCGTACCCATATTTTTCCACCGCGGCGCACATTTCGTGTCATTGCTCGCCGCCCTGCTTCTATTTGTCTAGATGTGATCCACGCGGGTTCAAGTGCCTGAAGAGCATATCTACCGAAGCAAATACAATTACCTCTATAAGATATTCCTTTCATTCTTCCTCTATGTTGTTTACGGAATCTGGTTCTTTTGGGTTATAGTTGATGGTTGTTTATCAATTCATTCCATCTCTACTACAGAACCGGACATGAGAGTTTCTTCTCATCCAGCTCCTCGCGAATGAAACAATTCTAAAATAATATACATGTATTTAATGAAAAATATACTGAATCGTGGGATTCATTGAGATTTTATCTAATCTATTATAAATTTGTATATGTTATTTTGATAATTTATAATTTTTTTTAATTAATTAAACATCTATTCTATTTTTCTATTTATAGTTATAGATAATTATTTTCTAGATTATTTAGAGATAATGTTATAGATAATATAATGTCATTTTGTTATAACGAGTCTTTATTTTGTTTTGTCTTTTTTATTATCATATCGGATCGACCAAAATTTATAAATCCAATAAAATCAAAACTTTCGCGGGCGAATGTTTACTCTTTCAATATCTATTTTAGTTGTAGGGTTATCCCATGACATGACATGACCTTTCAGAATAAAAGGGGATTGGTCCCGGGTTTGTTCCGCCATCCTACCCAGTGAATCATTAGGATTCGTTTTCAATAGAATCTTATGCATCCACAGGTTTCGTCGTTCCCATCGCTTCTAGATTAATGGTTAGGCCTGAATTATACAATACAATGGAGCTCCTAATGAAAATGAAATGTGTTCTTGAGTCAATTTTCTCAGTCTTTATTGACTCGGGGCTCTTGATTTTTTTGTTCTATGAACAAATTCATCTGATTATAGATCAATAAAATTAGTATTGATGCTTTATTACACTATCCTTTATAAGATCACTCATAGACCTTACATATTGGAATCATATAGCATTGATATTCTTTTTCTCTCTTTCTCTCACCCTTCCCTTTATCCGCATTTTTATTGTTATTGCTTCACAACTTATAATCAGATTTGTTTTGATTTTATTTTTTTATTATGCAAAAAAACTTTCCGTTGCTACAATGATATAACCAATATATCATATCGTGACCGATTCTTTATATCTAGATAATAGGAAGCGATGAGTTGGTTATTAGTTCTATAGTTTTTAGTTCATACTATGTATGGGCCGGTCCGTTTTTTTGAATCCTAAACCTAAAAAAACCAACGAGTCACACACTAAGCATAGCAATTATCTCAATATCAAAAAATTAATTGAATTTTTATTCAACCTTATAGAATTGCCCGTTTTTGTTTTTATTTAACATAAAAAGAATGAAAGAGTTTGTCATTTTTTTTTTTATTGTCGATAGACCGTAAAGACAAGTCAAGTA
>JAJPGS010000404.1:0-84841 GCA_028654335.1 Alnus rubra | reverse complement strand
TTAGGGTCTGTTTTACGGTTATCAGATTTAAAGTTAGGGTTACATTTGGGTTTTTAAAAATAAGACGGTCAATTTAATTGTTTTTCTTCCATATGCAAACCAATGGTTTGTTTTTTTTTAATTTTTTTTGTTTCCATATCGTTTTCAAAAGTGTCATCGTTGGTTTTAAAACGTTAAACTAATATGCGATATTGTTTGATTTTTTTCCACGAAACAAAAAAAACTCATGAATTCATAATAAACGTTACAAAAAACTCATGAATTCATAATAACACATTACACATTACAAATATATATAAAACTCTCAAATCAACATTTAAAACAAAAAATTAAAAACAATATAACACAACAACATAGTGTAAAAGTACAAGCTTCATAAAAAATAAAAAAATAATAAATAAAACCTAAATGACACAAAAAAATACCAAGATGTACACAAAAATTTAATAAAAAAAACTAACCAAATATATAATATTAGGAAAAAACACCAAAACCCAAATGCAGGAGTCCATTAAAAAATAGCAAAAACAATTTCAGACCAAAAAAAATATCAACACAAGTATAACACTGCAATAAAATTTCAGACCAAAAAAAAATCAACACAAGTCAATACTCTCGCGGACAAACTGAAATATGCAGAACATGACAAAAAAATTAAATACAAACAATGAGGGAAATTATACTCACTGCCAAATTGGGTCTATGGACAAATTATGCAGGTATATATTTGCATATTTGGAGAACAAAATCAAAGAAAAAATCATGTTAGCAATTAAATATACCAAATGCTAATATATATAGAAACCGGTATACACAGAGAGCAAACTGAGGGAATACGGAGCAAAGTCACGCACGGCGGAGAGGAGCTCCGGAGAGTAGTTCCGGTGAGAGAGAGAGGAGAAGAGAGTCGGTAGACAGAGAGAGAGAGAGTCGTGAGAGAGACGAGAAGAGGAGAGAGAGAGTCGGTGAGAGAGAGAAGCTCGTGCGCCGACGGTGACCACGCGGCCGGCTGATCGAGTTCGACTCCGGGGGAAGAGAGAGAGAGAGAGAGGAGAGTAGTGAGAAGAAATTAAAAGGAAGCTACCCATTTCTATATATATATATATATATATATATATATATATATATATATAAATAATTAAAATAAATATTAATTTCAAAATTTACTATTTTGAAAAAATAGGTTTTGTTTGGCCAGCGCGGGAAAGTCCGGCGCCAGACCTTGCCAAACAATTGGACACGTGTACAGAGTACACGTGTCCAATTTGACGTGTATTTTAATACACGTCTCAAATTGTAGATATTATAATATTATATATAAAAATTAGAAAATATATAAATATTATATAAATAATATGCAAATAATATATATAATTTATTCAACTAAATACAAATACAAACTCATGCAACCATGCAACCCATGCAGCCTAAACCCTAAACTGTAAACTATTAATTTAAAAATGGACACTTAGTATATATCCTAAAACATAAAACCATAAAAAATAAAAAATAGAAACTAAAACCTAACCATAAAATTAAACTCTAACCCTAAGTGCTAGACTATATATAACTAATATATATATATACCTATAAAACTAAACCCAAGTAAGTACTATATATTGAACTCAACCCTATTTAAAAGTGTACAATAATGACACATGAAAAAATATATTGACATTATTATTCATAAATGTAAAATCAATTAAATTATAAATATTGCTTTAAGTGTATATATATATATACCTATACACCCTAAACCCTAACCCTAAGTGTATATGCTATATATAGCGATAACCCTAACCCTAAGCATATATACTATATATAGCTATAAACCCTAACCCTATGTGTATACTATATATATATATCGATAAACTCTAACCCAAAGTATATATACTATATATAGCTATAAATCCTAAGTTTAAGTATATACTATATTTACATTTATGAATAATAATTCAACATATTTTTCACGTGTCTATTGTACAATTTAAATATTATATATTTAAAAGTGTACAATAATGACACATGAAAAATATATTACATTATATCATAAAATGTAAATCAATTAAATTATTGCTTTAAGTGTATATATTATATATACATATACATCCTAAAACCCTAACCCTAAGTGTATATGCTATATATAGCGATAAACCCTAACCCTAAGATACTATATATAGCTAAACCCACCTATGTGTATATACTATATATATATCGATAAACCCTAACCCAAAGTATATATAAATATAAATCCTAAGTTAATGATTACTATATTACATTTTATGAATAAATTTCACAATTTTTCACGTGTCATTGTACAATAAATATACTTAATATTATAAACCCAAAGTCCTAAGTGTAATATATATATACTATAAACCCTAACCCAATCTATATACTCTATATATATATCGATAAACTCTAACCCTAATTGTTTATATATTAGGGTTACATACATTACTTATTAGTGTTTATTATAAATATAAATGAGCCTAAAAATTATAAATTCCAAGCATAGAATTTACATATAGCATATAGTTTTCAAACCTAATTTTATGTGTATAAGTTATGTACACCGTATTTTCACAAATTGTATGGTTAATAAGATAAGGAGTATTTTCTTTGTTTTTTTGTTTCCAAAAAATTAACACAGCAAATTTTTTTTTTTTTATATTTTATTTTAAGGAAAAATTAAGTGTTTGACACGTGTCTAATAGACACGTGTCAAATTTGACGCGTGTCTACGGTAACAGGTACTGTAGACACGCGTCAAAATGATGTATTTTTTGTAGTGATGTGATCGATTAACTAGGATAGGATCATTATGAGCTGGAGTGATGGACTTTGGATTGAATTGATCTTGACATCTTGTGCTTTAATTAATACCGTCCCTATATATATTATATATATATATATACATTCTCTTAGCATTCTTATAATATATATATATACCTATGTTTTTAGGTTGGGTTTGACACTGTAAACTGACATTAAATATACAAGACATAGGTAGCACGCAGGCAGCAAGCAACAAGCAACGTGCATGCGTCACGCCATATGCTATCCATATATTAATCATTCATTCTGAATTAATGGTGCATACTTTCTATAATTACCGTATTAATTATGAAATGGGGCGCCGTTGATTATGGACTAAAGACTTTCTTCATTACTTTCAAAGCTTGCTGAGTATCGATATATCGTCAAATATTTGCACGTACACCTGTTTCTGTTTGATCACCAAAAAAACGATTTCATATTTCAATTCGAGGAACAATGCACTTCATTTATTCTATATTTATTAAAATATTGCTTCCTTATCTTGCTCTTTAGTAATACATCACCAACTACTTCCACCGTAACATGAGCGCGCAAAATTTAAAGATGGAGTTGAACAATAATTAAATAAAAATAAATTTATATAAATATAAATTATAATTAATGTTTTCACGACTTCCGTCAATTTATTTAATTTTCTTTGACAAGTAATTATATATATTTTAAAATCGATGCATGAAATGAAACATACGTACGGTGTGATTTTTTTTAAAAAAAAAGATTTTTTTGACAAGTTTTGGTTGTAACCGTCGTTAATTTGTTTCCTCTCGACCCTTCCCTCTGCCCCTAGTTGATGCCTGATGGGTGAAGAAGCTTCTTTCTTCTTTACCAATGAGATTCGAATTTATGGAGAAACGGCTGGGCTGAAGGACAGTATCATGACATAAGACTTTGGACTCGATCTAAGCATATTCTAAACCCTGTCAATAACGTCTCAAAAGTTGACAAAATATTTCTAGCTATATATTCATCTGGCCGGTTTCAAAGTTTTGCCCCATCTCTCTCTCTCTCTCTCTCTCTAGATTTTGACATTTTCTTTTCTTTCTTTTTTCTTTTTTATTTATCAGAGTCTAAATCAATTCATTGACCCGGTGGTAAAAAAATAAAATAAAACAAATAAACTCTGGGATGAGTGCGACTACTATATCGAGATGAATTAATGTCTTCTTAGATTTGGCAATATATATATATATATAGGAATATAGGATAGGGGTTCTTTGAGCATTTGGTCCACAAAAAACAAAGAAAAAAAGAGAGTAAAAACTATATATGAGAATATATATATATATATATATATGCATTCAAGTATGATTAATTGTAACTGATTTTAATATTTGGTTGTAATTATCTTCTAGAAAATCAGATGAATATTATCGATCTCCACATATTATTTTTTATTCTAAATATGGACAATTTGTATTGTAATTAATCGTTAAGAAATAAAAACTTGTCTTAATTTCTCTCTTTATTCCGCTTTTGTATTTAAGATTTCATAGTATTATGAATTTAGTCAAAAACAAATTATAATTATAATTATTTCAAATTGTGTGAATAATATTTATTTGTCACTGGACGGCAATTTGGCATGACTTTTTCCATTGAACTCAACAAAGTAACCAAATGTCTACCTACATATATTAAATATTTGACCAAATTTCCATGTTCTTGCTTCTACGTACAGTTCCCTTGTGGTCCTGTGTCTTAGCTTCCATTTCCTTGTTCTGTTTACAATTTTTCCTTTCTTGTTTTCTAAGATTTTTATTATTATTTTAAAAAAATAAAAAATAAAAAAAATAAAAATAAAAAACGCTTGCTACTTATCAGATTGCTTAAATTTAATGATCCTTTGGACTTTCAAAAATATGTCTGAAAATAAAATCTTCAGGAAATGGTTTCCTGGATTTTTATTTTTATTTTTATTTTTGGGTTAAAAGGAGCCCTATTTATTATATCCTATTTCCCATTCTAGAAAAAATAAAAATAATTCGCTGAATTGAACCATTTATTACATTAGCATGTTTTTATTTTCTAGATGAAGAAAAAAATTGTGTTATTTTTTTTTTTGTTTTCTTTCTTGTGGGCCTACAGTGTCATAATTGTCTATACGGGTTGAACTTCTTGGGTGCTAGTTTTATATTGTTGGGCCCATTAAGGCAACCCGAGACCCTATGCAATGGGCTGTGTTCCCATGACCAGCTGGTAATTGGCTGTAATGAACGTCCATCACTTTTATAATTATTATTTTTCTCACCGCTCCGTTAGAATTTTTCTGTTAAATTTTAACAGAGACTATTGAAATTTCTAAAATAACCTTATAATTAATTGTAATTTTAGGATAATTTTGTAATTTTATAAAGTTTACACGGGGTATAAAGGTCATTTAACCCTAAACCCTAACGAGGGGATGTGATTGTAAAAAATTGAAAGTTCGGTACATTAAATTTAGAATTTTAAAAATTTGAGAGGGAGGGGTACGATAATTGCAAAAGTGATAGAAGTTTAGAGGGATTAATTGAAATTTTCTCTATTTATTTATTTATTATTATTTTTTTAAAAAATTTGCCATTGAAGGAATATCAGGTCTCTTCTCTTGTTAGGCTTTACGTCGATTTTCGAATATACACACATAAAGATTTGGGCTATGTCTGTAATACCCCACATTAAGATTTGGGCTAAGGACGCCTTAATTATTGCCTAAGTATGCTGGGTTGGTCCTAGCTCTCGAAAAGGGGGAGAGAAATTGAATTTTTGGACACTTGGGGTATTTCCTGTGCACAACAATCGAACGTTCTCATGGAATGATCGAACGGTTCACTGTGACATAGAAAATGTTCTCATCGACCGATTGAACCGGCAGATCAGCACAGAACGATTGAAAATTTCTATAAATGATCAAACAGTGACAAAAGAATTGATGCTTTAATGTAATCAATAAATGTTGTTGTCGATGATGATCCTTTGTATGTCTCTAGCAAAGAGAATGGAGGTGAGACAAGAGTGTTGAAATAGAAGAAGCAGAGACTAATTAATGGAGACAAAGGAAGTAACGAACATACCTCTCCTAAGCTTAAGTTGTTGTCAAAGGATCCTCCCTCTCGATTAATCCTAAATCACCCCCAAGGAAAATATATAATGGGGTAGTCTGGAAGAAGGGAAGAGACTTAGGAGTAGAGTTGTGAATCAAGTTTCCTATAAATGTTACTTGTTGCCGTTCAAACCAAAGAAGGATCCACATTGCCTTGTATCCTACTCAAATTAAAGGGGTTGCCCACCCGATTTTTCCTACCTAGACAACAACCAAAAAGTGCCCCAACAGCTGTCATATTTAATTTTCCAAAACATAATATTCTTAGACCAATGAATTATGCATCTTCACTTGTTTAAAAATTTACCAATTGAAATATTCAGACCATACCAAAGTTTACCACCAAAATTAGTTCTTAATTATTTGTAACTTTTATGGAATCCTGTGACATAGTTAATTAAAATACATTACTTAAAAAAAAAAAAGAGAAATGCTTGGTTGTACACTCTCATCCCACTCCTATCCCAGTATCTAAAGTAATTAATTGTTGACCTTTCAGTTTAAAAAAAAATTAGTATTCTTAGATAAGTGAATCTTACCTCTCCCGCCTCTCTCTTGTTCTCTTCTTCATAGAGAGTCGGCTTCTTTGAATATTTTCACCGGGGGAGGGAGGTTTCACGCCTCCCTCCTCCCAATAGTGGTTACCTCCTAGCCTTTTTAGGATTATGGAGTGTTTTTTGTCTCTTCCTAGTGTAAATCAGTGGAGGTTAAGTTTCTTTCAACTATTATGGCGGTTAAGTTTTGTACCTCCAGTAGATCTGTTGGTGATTGATCTTCCCCTATCCTTCTAAGGGCTATGGTGGTTTATGTTTATTGCTTTTCATTTTCTTTTATTTTGTTCGGGCAGGAAGTTTCAAGACGACCGGTAGGGGAGAGGCTGATCTGATATGGTGATTAAGTGAATCTTACCTCTTAACTTGTTTAAAAAAACATCAATTGAAATCTTTGGAGAATACACAAGGTTACTGGGAAAAATTACTTCTTAATTTCTTGTTGATTTTATGGTAGTTTGTGACCTATTTCAAGAGACATTACTTTAAAAGATTTATCTAAAGTAAAAAATTGGCAAATTTACTTTGCCAAAAATTAGTATTTTAAGACCAATGAATTATATCTCTTTACTTGTTTAGAAAATACGAATTGAAATCTTCTGAGAAAGCCAAAAATTACTACTTAATTATTAATAGCTTTTATGGAATCTTGTGACCTAGTTTAAGAGACAAGACTTAAAAAAAAAAAAATTAATTAATTAAAATCTTTGGAGAGTACACAAGGTTATTGGCAAAAATTACTTCTTAATTGCTTGTAGCTTTTATGGTAGTTTGTGAACTAGTTAAAGAGACATTACTTAAAAAATAAAAAATAAATATATTAAATAAAATAAAATAAAATCTCTAAGGTAAACAACTGGCAAATTACTTTGCCAAAATTTAGTATTCTTGACTAAATTTTCATTTAGATAAAAATTCTTTAGGAAAAGCAACATCTGAAGCACTATGCCATGCTTATTAACACACAGATTTATCAATGTGATCACAAGGAGTGCAAATGTAATGTCTTGTAGGTCAATATGAAGCAACACGATGGAGGCTGGTATGCACATTGTAATAACTATTCTGAATAAGGCTCGTTTGGGTGTACGATTTTTTATATTATATTATACTATTCTTTACTATATTCAAAGTTGCTAATACCGAGAAAATTTGTTTTTTAAAATTATGTTTGGATGGTTTAGAGAATCTGAGACAAAATTAGAAAAATTGGATAAAATTTTAGTGGAATTCGAATTTCAAAAATCAACCCAAACATATTTTCCAAAAATAAAAAAATATAATAAAAAATATGAGTTACCCAAATATGCCCTAAGCATCTATTTTAATGAAAATATAACCCTTTTATGTTCTAAACACTGTCATTTTAATTTTTTCTTCATTGATCTCTAATTTTTATATCTTTTTGCAAAAAGTAATGATATGAATAGTCAATAGCTACACAGAAGAAAAAAGATTATGCAACTTTTTTTTCATAAAAGCTTATGAAATTCATAGTGTGATCATGGAGAATTTAAAATTAATAGAGGTTATTAAGGTGGTTTGACGATTTAGATGTGCAAATAACAATTAACTTTTGCCTTCATCTACTCTCCTTTTGATATCTTCATTATTTATTTATTTATTTTGTCTACATAATGCATTGGATTCATTCCTATTGGCGGTTTCAAATGTCTTGCCATAATTTGTAAGAATTATTTGTTTTTACTTTTTCTGTTTTTTTTTGGTTAATTATAGATATAACATTTTGAGAAGTTTGTTACTTTAATTGTTGGGAAAAATATAAAAGAGTCCCATAAACCAACAACCGATTTTAGAATAGTCGCTTGAATTTTCAAGTGCATTAATGTGACCCATCAAACTACCAAAGTATGAAAAAACACTACTTTTGTCGAAATATTCTTATAATATCATTATTCTCTTAAAACTTAAAATAAAAAATTAATAAAAAACTATTTTCTAAAAGAAAAATTTTAAAAACTATTAATATAAAAATAAAAGTTAAAGATATTAAAAACAAGAAAATTAAAAAAAAAAAAAAAAAAAAAAAAAAAAGAAGAAGAAGAAGAAGAACTAATTAATTTAAATTTTTTTAATTTATATATATATACGTGTCGTCATTTTATTGATGCTAACGTGGCACATTAACAAAATCCATCTAGTGTTTTGACGGAATTTGACTACAAAGAGTAATTTAGTTTTATAAATGTATATTTTTAATATATTGATATTTTTTTTTTACTAAGAGTGACACATATCATCATTTTATTGGTGCTGACATTGACACTAACAGAATCTGTCAAGTATTTTGACGGAATTTGAGTACAATGACTAAATTGTTTTTTTGCCTATCTTGAAGACCTTTGAATTATTTTTTATTTCGTAGTGAACGATTTGTAATTTAAGCTAACCAAATGGATTGATTTTGCACATTTATCTTCTTCTTCTATTTTTTTTATTTTTTATTTTTTTTTAAAAATAGTTTACTTTAGTTCTTCTTGTTTTTTAGTTTTTAAGAGAATAATGATATTATAGGAATATTTCGACAAAAGTGACATTTTTGGCACACTTTGGTAGTTTGATGAGTCACATTAGTATACTTGAAAGTTCAAGAAGCTATTCTAAAATTGGTTGTTAGCTCTTGGGGATTTATATATATATATGGTATGATTATTTGTACTTCTATGTACTCTAGTATTACATGCTTATCAATCTTTTAAGATCAATAAAAAAAAAAACTAGAACCAATAACCAACAATTAGTTCATTGGAATTTTATATATTTCAAAAGCCATAATCCTTAAACACCTCTTTATGGATATGAGGAGTTTTAGGGATAAAGAAGTTTTTAAGTGTGTATATATATATATATATATTTTTTTTTTTTTTTCTATATAAATTCCAAACAAAACAAGAAATTTTTTATGGTGGTATTAGGAAATTAACCAATGGCCAAAAAACTTAATATTTTGGTGATGGAGTTGATTATCCTTGCAATTTTGGAAGCTCAATCCAAGGTTCTTACCTCTCCCTCTCTTCATCCCACTTCACTCCACATTCGTCTTCTTCAATCCTCTCAAGTTGGTGAAGATCACAGGCGTCGTTGCGTTGCAAGCACATATGAAGAATGTAAGCAAATAAGAGAACACACTAAATTGGAGATGTGTGTTTCTTATAAATTTGTCCGTTGCATTGCTTTGATCGAGATTTCGTCTAAAGGTTATTTTTTAAGATTTCTATATAGGAACAAAGTTCGACGTGCTATTCGAAAATGCGGAAATCTTTGCTTCAACAAATTGAAAAATCCCCGATTCCATATTGCATATTGTTTAGTAGACTGTTATGATGAGCTCATTTGAAATGTGGAATATATACCCGATTCCATATTAATTACAAGATATTCTTATGTAATACAATTGCTTATCAATTTTCTCTTATATTGTAAAAGAATACAAATATTTGTAACGACTAAGGAAAGAGCGCTAGCCATATCTGTACTAGATCTTGAAGATTATGTAGTAATTTTATTATAATTAAGTAATTTGTGTAGATCCATCCTGGACCTTGTGAGTGATTAGTTTACAATGATGAATATTTCTCTATTTTCAAATATGATTCGACATTGTTGTGCACTATTTCCTTGATTCTGATGAACCAATCATTCTCTCCTCCTCAAACTTGATATAATTCAAAATATTTAGTATCTTAAACAATTTATTCATTTAAACAAAAATTTTATTTGGGGGCAGCACAACTCTTTGTAGTACTACATTATAATATGACTTCAAGTGAGTAATCAACTCATACCATATTCAGTCTCTAAGGGTAATTCAATCGGCTGTGAATCACGCCTCATGAAGCGGATGTCACTAGTTCGAATTCCCACCCCCCCTCTTGTGTGGACATGTCAAAAAATAAAAAATAAAAAAAGGTCATACCATATTCGATGTTGGTAATCGTGAATCTATCGATTGATCAATTCTAGTGGGGATTTTTTTTAGTCAAAAATTCATCAATTCGGCATATTGCTCTTTTTCATTAGTCTTTTCTCAAGAATCAATAGTAATTTCGTATATAAACTTGTAAGACATTTTTCCATAGCCAAAATATATTACATGAACCAACAGTTGGTTAACTTGAATATTCTATATAATATATATTCAAAAGCCATAATCCTTAAACTCTTTTTGAATAAGAAGAACTCTAGGAATAAAGATTTTTTTTTTTTTAAAGAACATGTCATTGTATGAATGAAAATACCTTTCTTCGAATGGTGTCAAGCCAAATTGTGACAATGATACAAGGTCCAACCCTTGTATATTGTATCTCTATTTAACTTTCAAATAAGAAAAGTTTTATACTCTATTCGTTTCGACGTAAAATATTTTTGGCATTTTTCGGTGTTTGGTGAGAGCGAAATTAATGGTCAACGAAAATCATTTTCAGTTTGATCATAAAAGTTTCTTTAATTTTTAAAAAACGATTTACGGTTTTAAAAACCATAAATATTTTTCCAGATTTAAACTCTTCATTTTTGCACGCATGTTTGTGAAAATTCGCCACTGTCGGGCATTGGAGTTTATTGGTAGCTCAAATCTACTACTGAATGTCTCAAATTTTGGTACCCGATTGCCGAATTCTGGCAACTGATCATTGCCGGAATTCGGCAATCGGATACGAAAATTCGTAACCTTTGGCAGTATTAAATTTTTTACCTTCGGCAATAATATATTCGTGACCTTCGGCAGACCAGGTGGCTATTAACCACACGAAAATACCTTTCTTCAAATGGTTTTTGACCTTCAGCAATCGGATACCAAAATTTGTGATATTCCGGCAGACCAAATTTTGGCCAAACATTTTACGAAAAATTAAAATTTCATTGTAATATTTTATGAAGGAAAGCATTTTATGCCAAAACAAACGAAGCATTAGAGTAGTATTAGGAAACAATGACCAAGAAACCTCTGCGAAAACTTGTTATTTTGGTGATGGAGTTGATTATCCTTGCAATTTTTGAATCTCAGGCCAATGTTCCTACCCCTCCCTCCCTCTCTTCGTCCCACTTCACTCCACATTCATCTTCTTCAATCCTCTCAAGATGAATGTGGGACATTTGTGAGTGGCTGCCTTATATTTGTGGGAGTTACTTTTCGATTGTTATCAAGATATATATCAAATGGACAAATGGACAATCACCCTAGATAGACTAGCTGACGGTTACCAAGGCATTACAGGCGTGCATAGAAGGCAACTCAAGCCCAAAATCTCACTCGACACGAAGGCCCACCTGAGTGTAATAAATAGTTATAATATTCAACTTCAGCAAAGATGCCAATTACGGCTCCAATAATAAAGCAACGAATAGCAACAAAAAGAATTACATTGTCAATAATATAAGAGAATGACCATGATCTACACATAAAAAATTAGCAAAGGATGTGAAGATTTTGGTTGGAAAGAATTGTGTAGTAGCATGTGTTGCTAATAATATACATTTAGCTACTTTTACCATGCACATAACTTTTTTCTTTTTCTTTTCTATTTTGAATTTCATGTGGTCAAAGTTTACAAAAGAAAAAGAAATATATCATTTCAGTCGGGACAACTCAAAGTTACATAAGAGAGTAGGGCGGCTTCGAATTACCTGATGGTATGATGTGATATCAAATCATTTGTAAATAAAACCTAACGACTAGCTACTGAAGAGTTACTTTAAGTTAGTTGGGTGGCGCGCCTCCAAAAAAAAATTAATTAATTAATTAATGAGGCGGCATAACAAGTACAATTGGTCAGATTGAGAAACAATGTAATACTTTTTTTGGTGAGCTATTCATTTTTGGGTAGTGATAAATGTATTACAAGTACACAACTCCAAGGCACATTGGAGTGAAACCCACACTCCACCCCAATGTGCCTTGGAGTTGTGCACTTGTTGTAATTCTAACATTTTCCATTTTTAAATGAACGTCCTATGTCTTGACAACAAGGCCAAAGCCAAAAACAAAAAGGTATATGTTTGAGTTTTTTATTTATTTATTTATTTTTATTTTTTATGGTGGTTGGTTAGGCCACTCAAAAGGGGTAATTTGAGGGGGGTATTTGAACCGCCCATTAGTTCGGCTACCTTTGACAACCGAATTTGGCCATTAATATGTTTGGGTTTTTCTATTTTTTTATTTATTTTTTATGGTGGTTGGTTAGGCCACTCAAAAGGGGTGATTTGAGGAGGTATTTGAACCACCCATTAGTTCAGCTACCTTTGACAACCGAGTTTGGGAATGGCCGATTGTACTTTCATGTTTTTAACTAGGGTTAAAAAAAATCCTTATTAATGGCTTAATGATTAATAAGGAAAGAAAAGAAAAGAAGATTTGATGTGAATTTAGGAAAATGGGCTCAAACGACACTTTTAACAATTTTGATTACGGAGTGATCGATCAGTGGCTAGTGTGATTGATCAGTCCAAAACCCTAGTGGTCGATCAATGTGGCACCAAAGCCCTAGTGATTGATTAGTCATTTTGAGTGATCGATTGGTGTACGGTTTGCGATTTGAATACATCCAAGACTTGTAAAAATAGTGGTTGGTGAGAGGGAAATATTGTTGTGGTGTGCCCTAGCTGGCAAGGTAGTTTCATCAAAGACAATATTGCGAGATAGACTTTAAAAGGTTGTGGATCAAAACACATATAGCCCTTGTAACCTGAACTGTAATCTAAAAAGATACATTGCTTGGTGTGAAATTGTAGTTTGTGAGCGGTGTAAGGTCTGAGTAAGGGATAACAAGCACAACCAAACACGCGTAGTATTAAATAATCAGAATCCTTATTAAGTAATTTATGATAAAGAGAAGAATGAGCTAACACAAGTGAGGCAGTCTGTTGATGAGGTAGGTAGACTGCAGTAAGGAATGCATCCACCCACAATTTGGTAGGTAAATGGAAGTGAGCTAGAAGGGAAAGATCACCTTCTAGAATACGTCTATGTTTTCTTTCTGCTAACCCATTTTGTTGGGAAGTATGGGGGCAAGATTTTCTATAAATGATACCGTTTGATGCTAGAAATAAAGAGAACGGATGAGATTTAAGATTTTATACAAAGAAGAAAACACAAAGTCTCACCATAATAGTCACCGCATGGCGAACGTTCTATCAAAGGACTGTCAAATAAAGGAAGGCATCTACTCATACAGCCTGAATAAAACCACCAGGATGCGGAAATGATGCTTGGATCGTTCTTCAACCAATCAGAAAGCCTATACTGACCTTCATCTTCCTGACCTAAGAGTAGTTGCTGCTAATCCTGCATGTAGTTGTTCAATCAGCCATGGATTTTAACGGTAAAACAAACAAAGGCATCAGAAGATGGATATTTCTGCTTTCATTATATAGACTTTGTCACAATCGCTTCATCGTGCCACTCCATCTCAATTCAATAATCATTTCAGGAATAATGCTAGTTCCATGTACATAATGCTCATGCACTTCCCCTAAAGAATACAGTGCGGCATTCACGTTGGGAGTAACTTCCTTGTTGGACAAACAAACGGCTCAGATACTGATGAGACCTTCAATCACTGCCATTATCTGGAGCAATTGAGGAACTATTTATGAAAGTTCATACAGCATAGCTACCAATAATCTTTAATGAAAATTATACGACGCATGATAAGAAGATTACGGGACCCTCTTGTATAAATTACCAATTGGCTGCAACTGAATGATCTTTGACTTTCACCTGTAAAATGGATGAGATGTGATTAGGTTCCATGGACTCATAAGAGAAAAGCATTTTGATCTCATAGGCTAGAAATTTGCTCTGAGCAACTTTTAACCCTTTAAACATTTGAAATTTGTTTTAATGTCACCCACTTGATGGTAAATAGCTCATTAGCTCCTTACGGCAGACTTGAGGATTATCCAAATAAAGTGATTTTTCCTAACACTACTTGTACAAAGGAATTGAATCTATACCTACACACTGGAAGAATTTTCTACTTACAGTATCTTCCTTGTCCTGAGATAGGAATACATAATGAAAAAAGCAACAACAGCGCCAACAATTATCCCAGCTGTTGTTAGCCAAAACGCTAACTGCATGAAGACAAACAGTAAGGTAGTGGTAACATGCCCAGGTGATAATGAATCCAAGCGAATGGGAAGTGACTCATATACTTAAAAGATGGTAGGTGTTTAGACTTTAGGAAACCACATACCACATGTTCTTCAAGATAGGACTTCAAGTTCATGCCAAAAATACCTGCAACCAGTAAACGATGTCTTGACAAGGACTTAATGCATGAAATTGCATGGAAAAACACAATAAAATTCAACAATTTGGCTGGCAAATGCATGTTAATCATTTGGAAGAATTTAATTTAAGTAATTCTTTCATGGCTTTAAGTGTAATTACATAATCTTTTGACGTCAAAAGATTTTCAATCAATGATCATAATATCATAATTTTTTTTTTCATTCAGATTACTCCAAATTTCTTGTGATATGACCATTTTTGCAGTCAAAACATTTCAAAAGATAAATAAATAATGCCTAAATTTCTATGGAAAATGAATTAGAAATTAGTCCATGTTCTCTTATTGGGCAAACAAGGATTCAAGGTTTCCACTATTGATGACATCAGAAGGGTTGATAAACAACTCAAGCTTCAGTTTTCTTTTGATAATAATGAGCCCAACTTTCACTAGACATTTTCATTGTTTAAAAATGCATGATGCGAGAGATCTTTGTTCATTTGTTTATTAACACTTTGGGGGTAATGCAGGTCATGCCTTGTTCAGTGTTGGAGTTGCTGGCTTGTAGGCAGAGGACATTTTGGAAGACATAAATGTCATGATCTGGAATGCTGTACCCTTGCCTATGTGGTATATTTGGAGAGAACATAATACTTGTATGTCTGAGGGACATGATCTTTCAACCTCGAATCTGAAGCTTCTATTAATTAGAATGTTCTATGGTTGGATTACAGCGATTTTCTTTTTCAAATGTTGGATTTTCAAGAGATGCTATTTTTCTTGTATTACTCTTGTATACTTCTGGTGTACAAGGGTGGCACACCTTTCTTGAACTAGTCTAATAAAATCTATTACTTAATAAAAAAAGAATTCAGGACACCAAAAGGAAATCATGATCTTGGTCAAGAATAGTTTCGAACTTCACCACCTTGTTACTGTAAGAACTAATAATTATTTAAAGAGAGATAAAGGAAATAGAGGAAACACAGAGATTTTAGGTGGTTCGGCCTATGGCCTACATCCACACGTCAAAGCCTTTTATTGGCTACATCATTCCTTGATATATTTGATTGTATACAAGATTCTATTTATAGAGAAAGAATCTGAACGTTACAAGTCTCTTCTACTTCTACACTAACAATAATTTATCATCTTATAACTCTTGTTTCTTGAGTGTATGTAACTTTTGTCTCTTGAATGCTTGTAACTCTTGTCTCTTAAGTTCTTGTAACTCTTGTCTCAATATGCCCCTACAAACCTTGTACGTTACAGTTTATGGGGCTGCCAACATGTGGATTGGTGTTATATGGGGGCTAGTGGGGCGTTAGGTGGGATTCTGATTATGTGGGATAGGAGAGCTGTGGAGAAGGTGGATGACTACGTGGGACGGTATACTTCAGCTGTTTCGTTGCGTAACGCTGATGATAATTTTATGTGGGCGTTTGGGAGTGTGTATGAGTCTAATGATGATGGGGAAAGGAGGGTGTTGTGGGATGAGATGGCTGGATTGATGAGTTGGTGGGCTAGGCCGTGGTGCTTTGGGGAGAGATTTCAATGTGGTGCGGTTTCTGAGTGAGTGATCGGGAGCTGGTGGTTTTTCTGCTGCTATGGAAGATTTCTCGGAGTTCATACATGGGCAGAATCTGAACGTTACAAGTCTCTTCTACTTCTACACTAACAATAATTTATCATCTTGTAACTCTTTATTTCTTGAGTGTATGTAACTCTTGTCTTTTGAATGCTTGTTACTCTTGTCTCTTGAGTTCTTGTAACTCTTGTCTCAATAGTTACTAAATAAATCACCTCTTTGTATAAGGAAATAATACAAGCATGTGATTAATTGTAAGCATGAGATTTGTTTTATTCCAGTGGCAGGCATACCTGCAACTAGAGCACCAACTCCCACACAAAATGTCCCAACCTGGAGAAGCAATTCCACTCTGCTAACCTCAAGCCTCCGAGAACTGATAAATAGAAGCATTAAAATTGGTGATGACGTTGTACAGATTATAAACAAATCATGAAGATTAAAACCAGTCCTCCAGACCTCAAACTGACAGAAATTGAATCTTCCATTTCCTTTGCAGAGTCAAGAAGCCTTTCAGCCTGACCATGACAAGATTCACATCTGCAGTTGCAGTAATAAGTAAAAAATTAGCCTCACCAATCAATAACGCTTGTTTTCAGATTCCATGTCAAAACATAGGCAAGTTCCAGATGCACCATTTTCTTATCAGCTTCTAGAAAGCTTCCATTTCCAATGAATTACTTTTCTTGGTCAAATCTGGACTTCCCATAAAAAATAGAAAGTGTGACCCTATCCGTAGCTTCATTTACATCCATATGGGGGGCCTAACTGGAAAGCAATAGTTCAGAAAATGCCAGCTAGGCACAGCTAAGCAAAGATTTTGAGGTTTGTTGTACGAACTTGGCCAAGACTGGACAACTTTAGTCGCTAATACGCTAAAACTAACAACTAAAAAGTATTGGAATAAAAAAGAATCATGCAGTAAATGTTCCCATTAAGAACAGAAATTGCCAATACTGCATCTGCAGGATCAGGATCCTATTCCACAATGACAGCAGTACAGTCAACCTTGAGCAATAAATGCTTGCTTTTGAAGGAAAATAAACTAGCTCAGGCTAACAGTAATAATTATGTCTAGCCTGCAAAATTTACTATTTTCAACAGTAATCATAAAGATTAGTAGGTCAAGGCCAGAGATATTAATATGTCCATCACTGACCAAAGTAACCAATGCCACAGTTTATAATATCTTTGAGAAATTGAATATCAACAAAATCACAGCCACATGTTATTAAATAAGAGGCCTGCAGACTGGCTATATGTTGCTATACTGTTTGTTTATTTAATTATATGCACTGTGTAAAACAAGGGAACCAATGACTTTCTAGAGCAAAACATGGATTCTAAGCCAGCATCTCTCTTCATGGGAAAGTAATGATAAATGAGAAAGTAAAAGAATCCAAAATGATATGCAAGAAGCATATTAATTTGTGGTATCAGTGCACCACATAGACCAAACATGCTTCACATGCACTAGAAATGGACCAAGAAATAACCTTTGAAGATAATTTTCCAGCAGCATCTCAATTTCTTCCTCCTCTTCTGCATATAGCAAGATCAAAAGGAATAAAAATCAATCTTTCCGAATTTCGATGTGTACCAAACCATTTTTATTGAGGAGTCACGAAGAAAGAAACCTCTGCATAGCTTACCCTCAGCAATCTGCTTCTCTAAGGGTACAGAGCATTCCATGTCATCATTTCCTTTCTTAAGCGTGCAGTTTCTTCCCATAATACATATACGGCGTATTTCATGAGGGTCCTCTAGAAGATCAAGCAGCATTTGTCTGAGAGCCCCTGCCCTTGAACCCAATTCAACCTTCCACAAAACGAAACAAAAAAAGTACATAAAATAAGAGCATTTGTTTCTCAATGCCCTAAACAAATGCAAGCCATTTAGAGTGAATTCCATAATACCAAGGTTTGCTTGCTAGTACGAAGTTGCTCCAATATGTCACCAGTTAATCGGTTCGGCAAAACCTCAAGTAGAGCTTCTACCTGAAGCAAATAGCAAATTACTAATAATATTTCCATTGGAAGGTGAGTGATTGAGAGAGAGTGACGCATTCATCTCTACAATGAAGAAACAAGACATAATTGTATCTGAAAAGTAATTTATCATTATAGAGTTCTTATCCTAATATTGAAGCTTGTATAGTTCTAGAGTTAATCAAGAAAGCATTTGTACTCGGACGCACTTCCCAAAATACTTCAGAATTCTATTATGAGGTGGGGACAGTGCACCAACAACAGGGCATACAATGTCTCAAAGAGATTGGTTAAACCCAATTTCTACTAATCTGTAGTTTTAGTACAAGGACTTCAAAGTTTTAGAGCAAATTCTTTCCAGAACCAAACACACTCACAGTGAGGAGCCAACAGGAATAAAAAAGGGGGAAACAAACAAAAGTATACTCACTATGTTCCCATACTCACTCGAGGTTCTAAATTGATTAATCTCTGCTCCAAATGCTGAATGCGTGAAAGCAATGATGCTTCAACAACCTGAAAGTACAATAGAAAAGTTCTCTTCAAGACTTAATATAATCATATGGTTAACAATGACCTCTGTAATGCAGAAGTTTAGTTTTACTGAAGTTGAACAGTGTCATAATACAAATGCAAATATGATTTCAAGTTCATGCCCGTTGCCATGGATATTGGATGTATGTGCATGATCATAAGGCAATACTGTCTTAATATCAATAAATGCTCTCTTTGTAATTATGTTCAAATTGGAACAGCAGGTATATGAATGACATGACTTTATTATCTTTACCTAATTCGAACCTTTTGGTAGAGCCATGTTAATGAGGTGGAAGTCGTTTCTCTTCTTAGGCTTAGAATGGGAAGACTAGGAATTGCTCTAATCTCCTTGTGGAAGGAGGTAGCTCGATTGTTATCAGTTGAATTTAATATCCTAAGGGTGAAAATAGGACTTCGTAGAAGCGAAACACAACTGTACCCACATCACTTATCCTCCGACAAAACTTAAAATTACCATGAGATTACATCTGGTGGAGCTGTAGGAGTTATCCCACCTGATGGCATAAAGGCTAGCAAATGTAGTTTCGGAATACAATTTGCTAGATATTAGTGCATGCTACAACTTAGGTAATGTTGGAAGCCTCTACAGCACTTTCCAGAAAAGGCAACATTTCTATATGTTTTACTTCTAATCTGCAAACCTCCTCAAGCTTGAGGGATTGTGCAATTCTCCCGATCCATGAGGTGCTTTGCCTTTTCATGCCCTTAATCTTGATTATAAGAACTAACAAGTTTATTCACAACTTTAACTAGGATTTAGAAAATGGAGATGAATAAACATAAAGGCTAGCAAATGTAATTTCGGGATTGAAGATCAACCTTCAAAAATCTGAGTTAGTCACAGTGGGGGAGGTTCCTAATATAGAGGAGATGGCCAGTATTCCCATTTGGGATGGGGTAGTTGAGAGGATGCAAAAAAGGTTGGCTAGCTAGAAAAAGATCTACTTGTCAAAGGGGGGCGTCTTACGCTCATCAAGAGCACATTATCCAGTCTTCATTCATACTTTCTTTCCCTCTTTCCGTTACCAGCAACTATTGCTAGGTGATTGGAGCGCCTTCAGAGATATTTTCTTTGGGATGGTCCAGGAGGGGATCCCAAAATACAGCTGGTTAATTGGAATACAGTTTGCGACCCAGTTTCCAGAGGGGGTTTGGGTATTAAAAAGTTGATGGTATTCAACAAGGCTCTTCTTGGTAAATGGCTTTGGAGATTTGGACATGAGGAACATTCCTTATGGAGACACGAGATTTGGTGCTCAACGGAAACTCGAGGTTCTTATGGGGTGAGCCTTTGGAGGTTTATTAGAAATGGTTGGGGTACTTTTTCCAATTTTCTATCTTACAAGGTTGGCGATGGTTCACTCATTAGTTTCTGGCATGATGTATGGTGTGGAATAGAGCCTCTTAAGCTTTCTTTTCCCGAACTCTATTCCATTGCTAGAAACAAGGAGGCCTATGTGTCTAATTATTTGGACCTATCTAGTTCCTATATCCATTGGAATCCTAGTTTCACTAGGGATGCCCATGATTGGGAACTGGAAACTTTTGAATCTTTCTTCAATCTCTTGTATTCCTCGAAGACGCATATGGGGGAAGTAGACAGCTTGTTGTGGACTCCCTCTAGAAGCCATATGTTAACAGTGAAGAGTTTTTATTCTCTGTTATAGTCAGGTGAGCACAGTTTTTTCCCTTGGAAAAGTGTATGGAAGGTCAAGGCACCTCCTTGCGTTGCTTTCTTCTTGTGGACAATAGCACTTGGTAGAATCCTCACGGTGGATACCCTTAGAATGCAGGGATTCTTTCTAGCTAATTGGAGTTGTCTGTGTAAAAAGAATGAGGAAACGACTAATAACCTTCTCATCCACTGCAAGTATATTTCGGCTCTGGCATTTGATTCTTAACTTTTTTGGAGTCTCGTGGGTTATGCCTAGCAACATCCAAGAACTTTTGCTGGATAGTACAAGGGAGGGAACATCCCAAAGAGGCAATCTGGAAAGTTATTACAGCCCTCTTAATGTGGAGCATTTGGAGAGAAATGAATCGTTGTCTTTTCGAGGATAGTAAGACAAATGTGCTCTTTCTTCTTTTTTGAGATCTCTCTTGGGATGGGTTCTTGTTAATGTTCCTAACTTTGTCTCAACAAATTTGGTTGATTGTTGTAATGTTACAAACATGGTTTTATTTTAATTTTTGACCGTTTTCAAAAATATTTTGATGTTTGACACTTGGGCATTGATGAGTTTTTATGAGAAAAAGAGGAAAAAAGAAATCAACTTTAAATCAGTTTTTATGGTTTTACCGTTGGTTTTTAACAAAGATTTTATGGCATTTGACCAATAACAAATGCTTTTGACGTTATGACCATTTGGTCATTAATACTTTTATGACCAAAGGATTTTCTATGAAATCTTGTTATCATACGAGTTTTAATTGTCTTCAACAAATGGAAATGGTCATTGGCTTTAGAAAGAGAAATTAGCTTTAACTAATTTTAACAGTTTTGACCATTGGACATTATTAAGCTTTATGGTAGATTATGGCATTTGATTTTTTGACCGTTAGTCATAAAATCTCAAAATATAACCATTTGGTCATAAAGTGTTTTCAATGCCTTTGAATACATATACATTTTTATATACTTTTATTTTTAACATGATATTGATCCAAAAAGATTATGAGATTATTTTCACAAAGGAAAATCAAAGGGTTGTTCTATTTGATTTTCGTTCTTGGAAGTGTGTCCTTAACGAAGATAAATGTTATAGTCTAATCTTGGGAGGTTGCGTGCCAAGGGATTCGATCACACTGATTTATATACTCCGGGAGGCATAAATCAACTTTTAAGGGCAACACTCTTACGTTATTATATAATAGCATTGTGAGATCTTTTCATACTCCATTTTTCATCTCTTGTATTTTATTTTTTATTGTTAATTTTCATATTGGTATTACTTTATTTCAATAAGAATTTTGTGCACCATTCAAAATTATTTCCAACAGATTTGATTTGCTTCTTACATTGTAGCAACTTATAGGGTTAAGTTCCTTTTGTATACTTTTCGTGTGCAAGGGTTTAACCCTTTTTTCTCAATAAGATCTAAATTATTCATTAAAAGAAAAAAGAAAAAAAGGCTAGCAAATGTAATTTATTATGATATTCTTTCTTTGAATGACATTCTCCATAACTGGATCCAAAGACAAACTCACTCAAAACTTCCAACCAAGAGAAGACCTACAAGGTATATAAGAGGTCACTAACCATTGTTGCAACCCATAATGTCTAAAAGTTCCTCTAGCTATTTTTCTGGGTTCCTGCTGGCTATAACACTTCTGTTCAATTTGATTCTCAAGCAGAGATTTTATAAAAGGAAAAAATTTCTGTTTAAGAAAAAAAAAATCTCCCTCCCTCTCTCTCTCTCCATGTATAGTCTTATTATATCTTCTACATATGGCAATGGAAATGCTAAATACAAGTACAAAAACAAGGTTTTAATAAGTTTGACATGTGCGACTCTAAATCCACATCGTGAAAGAATTCACCAAGTAGACACTTTTTCACATTGATAATTGATAAGACCAATAAACAGCTAGCATAGATTCTGATATATTTATTGAAATAGTACACTACAAAGTAAAGGTTGCCTTATTAGAGGAAAATTTGTAGCAGCGCAGTATGAACCACATACATCTGGTGATGATGTGTTTTAGAATGTAAAAACAGAGAATTAAAGGACAAAACTAACCTCAAGAGCAAATGCCATACATGGCCCTCCATTCACATTTTTGGGATTCAATCGAGGCAGCAAGATTTCTATGAAGGCCTTCCCTCCTTTACTACAAGTTATCAAAAGATGAAACAAGTACACCAATGTCAGTTTGCTCTGAAGCTATATTAAATGAAAACTAGAAGTCTAAGGATAATTGTACTGCTCCGGAAGACAAATATTACCTGTTGTAGTCAAAAATAAGGACACGCTCTTGCATTGCCATTGCTCGCAATGAACCCAGATTCAGAAGAATAGCATGCTCACGTACCTAGCATATGAACCAGAAAACCAAATTTTGTAAAAGTGGTAGGAACATCTGTCTATTCAGAAGGGGGAAAAATTATAGACTTATAGAGTTCTGAGTCCTATTTCTCAGTAAAGAGGGCTGAAATTACTGGAGACCAATTTATTGATCATTTCCATCCATCTTTGATTGTTCTGTTGTGTTTCATAATACCAACTCGACCAGTTTTCCATGGATGCATTCCATATTATGACGTTATGTCTTAATTTTGAAAAAGAAAATTCTTAGTGCTGTCTAAAGAGTTGAATATTGGTTTATCTACTTTGCTCCCAACTTCTTCTATGATGGCCACCTTGTCCTCCATTATACTCTCTCATTCATTTAATTATATTTTGCATTTCCTATTTTCCTTTTTGTTTCTTTGGAAATAAAAAGTGGCCAATGTCAAGAATCATTCTCTTGAATAATTATTTATGCAACCACAAAGAGAAACCAAATCAATTGCTATTTATTAGAAACCAAACCAATGGCTTCATGTATTTTTTTATTTCACACCTCCTATACGTGTGGAGTTGGAGATACAGAAATCTCAAGTGTGGCAGCTTTTGTATTGGAGGAAAGAATGAAAAGAAATATATGCAATCAACTTTTCTGAATTAGTACCATTGCATGAGATATTAGAACAAAGCCGTTAATACAACACTCAAACCCCATTCAAAAGCCACATCTGGACTTAACTCCTAACAATTCAGTCTCTGTATAAGATCACTTAGAGGGCAATATATGGTATAATCACTCAAGTTAAAAGGCAAACCTTATGTAAATCCAATTAATCAAGCAACAAATACAACAAAAGAAAAATAATAATAATAATAATAACTACTACAAAATGGTAGGGCACAAGTTGGCATGATACCAGCAATGAAGGCATCGAGTTTGTTAAAAACAACGATGGATCTACACTTCGGATATCTCGTGGACGAAGACCTGAAGATGAAGTTACTCAACAGAGAAAAATAAGAAAGAAGAAAATTAACATTGTTATTACATGTTATGCATGTTTTTATCTGCATGTATTTGTGTATCATAAAAAATTGAGCAATGGAAGTAACAAAGCTAATGATGCAACAAACAGAAACAACAAGAAGAACTAATATCTAATCCAGATACTACTTGTACTACATCCAAGCACGCAAAAGAAAGAGTAGAGAAATGTTATATACCATACCAATATCCCACTCTTATCCCACTATGTACACGTGGTAGTGTGACTGCCCTTGGATCAGCCCGCTACTACACCACGGCACATCACCAATATCCCACTTTTATCCCACTATGTACACGTGGCAGTGAGTGGTAGCCCTTGGATCAACCCTTGTAAAAAAAAAAATATAAGAGCTACAACACCATGCCATGTTAGCATAGTGGGATAAAAGTAGGATATTAGTATGGTATATAGCATTATTAGCCTTTGGATGTTTTATTTTACAAGAGCTACTTGACAGTGTCAAATTAGTAAAGTAGGATAAAAATAAGATAAAAGGGTAGTATATAGCATTTCTCAAAGAAAAAAGAAAATAATTCCTTACCACTTGACTTCAATAATTGGCGTCTGTTAATTTTCCTAGTAGATATCATCCCATTTGACGTCACTTCTACCACCTATGGGTGGGAAAAACAAAACAATGACGACGTTCATGTTAGAGATAACACCTCTTGAAAGGGAATTAAAAGGGTAAAAAAAAAAAAAAGGTTCTTTGACATGCAACTTGCTATGTTGTGCTCTACTTGTACAGTTAAGTCAACTAAATAAAGTGGGCATAAATTATAGGCGACGAAAATATATTCCAAAACCTAAAGATTTCTTAATAAGAAATTTTCTAACGCAATTTTTATCACAAGGCATAGATATTTGAGAATAATAATTGGTAAATAAAAGCAATAAAGAAACAACTTTGGCACTTCAAGGGGCCAAGTCCTCCTCTAGCACACGGCTATAACCTCAGGGGTTTAGATGCAAATACTTCTGATACCTTTCATTAGAATACTAAGAAGCTTTAAATACAATACCCAATGCTGGAAATAACTACTCACTACCAACAACTACGGTTGAGACCCACTAACACTTAATTTCCCCTAAGACAACTGCCCACTAACAATATATGCCCATAAACAATCAACCCCAATTACGTAACTCACAACTACTAAACACATTAATTATACAACTACTAATTAAACACATTAACCATGATTAGGCCCATAACACGATGAAGTACAAGACTGAATCCGGGACCTAGGATCACAAATACTTTTACAAGAATAAGGAAAATCATATAAAACCGCTGTGAGGTAAGCCATATTAATATTATGAAGAATGCTCAGACGTGGAGAAAAACCATCGTTAAGTAAAATAAGCATCACAAATAGAGGATGTTGATAAAGCGAAACATACATAATAAGAAATTAAAAATACAACGAAGAGACAGAGAAGAACAAGGACCTCGTAAACCGGCTCGCGAATCCCGAGGGAGAGAGATTCACTCAGCGACGTGGCGACTCTCGGCGAACCAGCAGGTCTACTGGCAGCCACCGAGCTCTGGTCCTCGACCTTCGCGTCGTCGTCGCCACCCTCTGCAGCTAGGGTTTCCGATTCCGACAACAGGTCCTCCTCCGCCGTCGATTTCGCAGAGCATTTCACCCTGGATACTACGATCGGAGAAATCGCAGAGATCTTGCTCCGGTACGACGAAAGTAGCGACGGTGCCCATGGCGACCGGAAAAGGTGAGAGCTGGCGGTGAGTTTGGAGAAGAGTAGGTAGTGAGTGGCTGTGGAGGGAGTGGTGAGCGGAAATTGGAGGAGATTAGGGGATGAAGAAGAAGGCGTTAGAGCCATGCTTGGTCATGGATGTTAGTTGACTCTGCAAGGGGCGAATAATATATTCTGGATAATATATAATAATAATAATAATAATAGTTTGGTTCGTGACTAATGGAATTAGTTAAATTAAGTTTTTAATTATTTTAACGTATTCCTATGGTTAAATGGTTAATGAATTAGTTGACCGTTAACTGTGAGTTCTTTGTTTTTTCTTTTGTTTGTTTGTTTAAAGAAAATCCAAATAGAATGTGGGACCCACCAGCTGCTGACATGTAATTCCTGGAACAGTAGGATTCCTTAAAGGCCACCTGGCATATGTTTTGTGGACAAGAAACTTCTCTGGTGGCGTTTTGTGGACAAAGATTATCTCCGATTTAATGAATTTGAGAGTATTCAATTAGTTTTATTTGAAAAGTAAAATTGTTCTTTCACATTTTTATGAACAATTTTATCTCTCAAATAATACTAATTGGATCATCTTCGATTCAATGCATGTCTTGTGTCTAATTCTTTTTTCAATAAAGTATGGCAATGTGGAGTGTTGGGGCTGGGTGTTGGTTAAGCGGTAGGTGGTAGCGGGTTTTTTGCCTACCGCTCCACCACAGTCGGTAAAGTCGGTTAAATTGACCCACTTCATTCCGACAACAACGTTTTTGACATTACTACTACTATCATATCGGTAGGAGTAATGTTAATAGGCAGTTAAAAAGAAGAGACTAAAAATCAGCTCTTGGTGCTGGACTGTGAACATCCCTAATAACAACTCTTGGTATTGTAAGAAGTTACTAAAAATCAGGAGCTTCACTCGGGGTTTTCTTAGATTTGACTTTGTGAATGGTTCCAATATCCACTTATGGGTGGATAATTGGCACCCCTTTGGAGCTCTCTTTGACAGATTTGACTTTAGAGTTATCTATGACTCCAACAGTAGACTAGATGCTAAGCTGGATGCTGCCCTTAAGCAGGGTAATTGGTGTTGGAGGCCAGCGCGCTTTGAAGATCTTGTTGCTATTCAAAGTAAATTGATGGATGTGCCGATCGGTGAAATTGACAAACCTGTTTGGACTCTTGTCAAGTCTGGTGTGTTCACTTGTGCATAAACTTTGAATCACTTAAGGAAAACAAAAAAAAAGGTGGCTGTGAGGTAGTGGTTGCTGGTTTGGCATTCTTTTGCTATTTCCAAACAAGCTTTTATCCGTTGGTTATCTATACATAATAGGCTAACTACTGGGGACCAGTTGCTTGCTTGGGGTTTTAAAGGGGATGTCAATTGTGGTTTCGGTAGGGCTGTAATTGAGAGCTGAAATCACCTTTTCTTTTATTGTGGTTTTAGTTCCCGAGTTTGGAAAACTTGCTTGAAGCGAAGTGGCTTGTTGAATTGTTATACAAGTTGGAAAAAACTGATTGATGAAGGATGCAAAACCTGGAAGAGTAAAAGTTTGATGGGACAATTTGTAGACTTATCTTGAGCTCTGCTGTGTATTGGTTATGGCGAGCCTGAAATGAGCTAAAAGTGGGTGGACAACCTCTCACCGAATAGTAGGTTTTGAAGCAAATTTTTTGGGCAGTTCAGTGTAGAGTTTATGAAAAAGCCAAATTCTCAAAAACTATGAAGAATGTTATTCTTTGTCACAAATGAAACATTGATGCTTGTATTTTGAGTTAGTTGTTCCATTATGGGCATGACTGTTTTCTGGGTGTTTTCCTAGAGGTTTCTTTTTTTTTCTTTTTTTTTTCCTCCTGGTTGTTCTGTTTTTTGTTGTTTGGGTTGTAAGCCTTTTGTTGTACAGTTGATTCTTTTTGTCAATATATAGTTTTACTCATTATTTCAAAAAAGAAAAAAGAAGAGAGTAGCAAAATAAAAAAATCAACCTTAAAAGAGAAAAAACAACACCCAATCCCCGCCAAAATAAAGCCCTCCTATCCACATCTTTCTCTATAGCTCTTCCCAAAAACAAGCCATTAAAAACAAATTAACAAGTATAAGAGCATCACAAATTTTGTAGTGGGAACTATAGAATAGGGCTGGCAATTTTGACACGACCCGATAATCCGACACGAACACGACACGAAATTAGCGGGTTTGGGTTTACCTTAAACGGGTCGACCCGTTTATGACCCGTTTATCTTGGCTTGACGGGTCGTGTCGCGGGTGACCCGCCAGACACGATTATGTTTTTTTTTTTAATATATATTTAAATTATTTATTAATTTATTATTATTAGCTAAAATAAGAAAACAAAAACAAAAAACAAAAAAACCCTAACTTCTTCTTTTCTTTTTCATTCAACGCCGTCCCCCCCCCCTTCTTCTTCTTCTTCTTCTTCTTCTTCTTCTTCTTCTTCTTCCATTTTCTTCTTCTTCTCCCAGTCTCTCTGCTGCGCCGTCGTCCTCGTCTGGTTCTTCGTTCTCGAAGCCCCAGTGCCCTACGGTCTCTCCAGTGTGTCCGTCCTCGAAGCCCCAGTGCCCTTTGCTAACTCCCTTCGCCGAGTTGCCGGTCGTGGACTCGTGGTCTCGTTCAAGGCTTCAAGCTTGGGCCTTGGTCTGTAGTCCCCGACTCCCCACGCCTGAGTTCGATTGCGCCATGAAATTGAAGAGCTTGGAGGCTGGAACTCAGGGCCCTGTTTGGGCTCTAGTACGGGTACCTTTAGGTCCTCTTCAATGAATCAATATCTACTGATTCTAATTTCTACTTCAATATTTATAAGTAGGCAAAGTTTTAATTTTTGATGGATTTTGCGATCTGAATATTTGATTGTTGATTTGAATCATTTGATTTTGTTTTGATTGCTGAAAGTGAAACATTTAGTTGAAATTTGAGGTTCTGATTGTGGATTTTTTGATTTGGTTTTGAGATAATTGCTTGCCTTAGCTTTGAATGTTCAAACGGGTCGTGTCGGGTCGTGCCGACCCGATACGACCCATTATGTTAAACGGGTTTGACGGGTCGTGTCGGGTGACCCGTGAAATAATCGTGTCGTGTCGTGTCTGGAGCTCCGACCCGTTAACATAAACGGGTCGTGTTTGGGTCTAGCTTAAACGGGTCGCGGGTCTTAACGGGTCGTGTCGGGTACCCATTTTGCCAGCCCTACTATAGAATGTTGCCTTTAGAACGTTCAAAGATGTTGTAGAAAATGTTTTAGGAGGAAAGTCAATCTTGGGTAGGCAAGAAGATGAGGAAAGTATGGGAAAATGAAATGCATTAAGGGTAGGGGTAGTCAAAGCGTTTCTTGAGCAGACCAGAAATCAAAAGGCAAGAAAATTGAGGAAAATAAATGAATGAAGGATGAGTGCAATCGAGGCATTTTTTTGGGGATCAAGATTCTCTCCGGTTAAAGAGAATTGAATAAGAATCGTCCTTTATGTTTAGGAATAGGGATATTTTTATAATTTTACATCATATAAAAATACAAAAATGCCTCTAAATATAAAAGGATCGACTCAACCAAAAAAGATTCTGATACCCTTTTTAGAAGGTCGGAAATCAAAAGTTTATGAAGTTGTTTGGCAAACAATTCTCACTCCCTCTTTATTTTTTTCACTTCTCTAAAAAAAAGTTAAATAAAAAACATTATCTTTTTTTGTCACTTTTTATATCACATCAATAATTTTTTATTATTATTTAAATAAAAAATTCACTACAAAACATTTTTTTTCTTTTTTTTCTTTTACTTTTCTATAAAACAATTTTAAACTTTATATCACATCAATCACTTTTTATTATTATTCAAACAAATATTTCACAATTTGCCAAAGAAGCTCCATGTGATTTAACGTTGTTGCAGACGTGTTAAGACAGCTTATGTGTGTCATTTGTCGTGTTTCACGTGGTTTAGCTGAATAAGTAAATGATGTAAATACAACCCACGTGTGTGCAGGGGAAAAAAAAACACATGAATAAGCATTTAATGAAGCCTCAAAATTGCAGCCGTTAAAACTCAAAATTCAATCAACGGCCGACAACGATCTCAGCTTCAAGTCAAAATTCAATCACAGCCGAGAACAATTCTTGAAGTCTCAATTCCAAATTCTTCTCCTAAAAAACCAATGAACTCAACGCCTTTGATTGCCACCAAATTTTAATCAACGACCCACAGCCAAATTTTAATCAAAAAACATCCTCAAGAAGCCCAATATAGAAAGCAATGATATTCATCACATTTTTCTCCTGAAAGGCTGTCAATACAAAAATTGAAAATTAATGAAAAGCTTAAGCACATAGATATGTACCCGTGTCACTGTGTATATATTAAATGAAAACAATTACCAGCAAAGGGGGTTGGATTCGGTTTAGAGTTAAAAAAAAATTTTGACAGATTCACAAATTTAATACGAATACGATACGAAGTTATAGAATTAGGTATCGTTTGGTTTGCGGAATAAGTCATTGGAATGAAATGACTATTCAAATATCTATTATTTTATTTGGTAGGAACCTATTCTTTGGAATAACTATTTCATGAGAATAACTATTCCCTTACGAATATGAATAAATATTCATTTTCTTTTAGATGAATAGCTATTCCTATTCCTGAGGGAATTGACAACATTTTTTTTTAAAAAAATTCTTAAATTTTCCAAAACTAAACTTTTAAAAAAAATTCAAAATTTAAAAAAATTTAAATTTTTTTTAGGTGACAGGTCTAAGGTCCAATATATATATATAAGATTTGAGTTTTTTTTTTTTTAAAAAAAAGAAATTATGTGAGATTTTTAGTAATTTTGGGTCAATTCCAATTGTGGAATAAGTGTTGGAATTTGAATAATTATTCCATTTCGCAATTCCTCATTCCCAGTAATAACTATTCATTTTCCTAATGGAATTCACATTCCGCAAACCAAACGAGACCTTAGAGTTTAGGCTAAACACGTTGACGAGTTGACCCATTTATGACACGCCAACCCGTTTAGCTAATCGTGTCGGGTTCGGGTTGGTCTAAACGGTTTGGTGGGTCGACCGAAACCCTACACGATAACCTATTTTGCCAATCATAGTTTGGTTCAGTAATCCAATTCTCAAATTTTTTCTACTGCTTATCAAACCGAACCGATGTTAAAACATTATTTTCGTTCCGACTATCGGACGCCGAAAGTTGGCTGCGATAGTCGATTGGCCGTATACAGCTGATTCCCCCAATATTTATTGTGACTTTAGTTAAACATAATTACGGGTGTTCAATAATTTAGTCTAAATAAAAATTTAATTGTGGAATAGAAATGAGAGTAATAAATAAGGTAAAATTATAATTGAGGGTATTTGACCTAACTTATAAATACAAGAAAAATATTACACTTCCTAAAATTTCTCTCCAAAATTTGCTCCCCAAATGATGTGTTACAATCTTATAAGATGGTAACACATTTCTTAAAATAATAAATTATATAGGATTGTTATAAATTATTTGAAAAACAAATTTGGGAGAGAATTTTTAGGAATCATAGCATTTTTCTAAATACAAAGCATGTGTACTCTAACAATAAGGCACCAGTAGTCATAGGTTAGCGATATCTCTCCACTAAATTATTTTTCAAGGTTTTTGTTTGCTGAGGCTCTCTGATTAGTTTGAACAAATTAATATGACTACAGGTAATTTTGAATCATTTTCTCTGCATATTTTGATCATAATATTTGTTTTGTAAGATATCACAGTGGAGGCTCAATACTTAGAGCATTCCTAGCAGCTTCCCTTCCCTTCCTCTTCATTTTCCCTAAATGTAGGGAATAAAACTACTTTTTGCTTCCCTATCAAAAAACACCCCACAACAGCTTCCCTTCATTTTTCCCTATATCATTAAAATATTATTTTGTTACTTTTACTTTAATTAAAAGTAAGAAAAGAAAGAGATAAAGTAAGAGAGAGATTATATTTTTAGAATAAACAATTGAATGAGATGTGAACAGTGCTTCCCAATGCATTGGGAAGCACTGTTCACTTCCTAGGGAACAGATAATTGTAGGGAAACTGCTGTGGGATGGTTTTTTTGACTTTCTTAAAATTTTCCCTAAAATTTAGGGAACAGATCCCTTGTAGGGAAGCTGCTAGTAATGCTCTTAGGCAACTTAGGTGGTTGTTTAAGGCTCCCAATTAATAATTGCACAGTAAAAAAATTTTATAAAACAAAGCAAAAAAAAAAATTAAAACTCTAATATGGTAAAATTTTTAAAAAATAGTCTCTAATTAAAACCCCCAATTAACAATTGCACAATAAAGGTTCTTTACAAAACAATAAAAATTAGACTCTAATATGGTAACAAGTTGATAAATAATTTCTAATTAAGGCCCTCAATTATAGTTGTTGAGACAGTTTCCGGTAGGTGACGTGTCGGTCAGAAGTTGGTCTAAGTTGCTCCCGGTTGTATCTGATTCACCTGAAAGGTAAAGCTGCGTCGGGGGATTCCGACAACCCCACTCCGATGCTTAAGTAAGTGTATGGTTCTGAGAATAAATACGCAGAATAATGCCAAAGAGACTGATTAGCATGTACCTTAGCATCTGAAGTAGTTCTTGTATTTATAGAGGTTGTGGAGCAGTTCCATTAGCTTCGCAATTCGTGCACGAGGCGGTTGAAGGAGACGTGGCTCCATGTAAACGGATGTTCCGGGTTCCGTAGATCTCGGTGGCATCATGGGGTCCCACGACATGCATCGTATCCCTAAGGTTCCGGGTACCGCCGAGACGCATGACTTCCATGACGTGCATCGTGTCCCTTAGATTCCGGGTACTGCCGAGACGCTTGCAGATGCGGATACCAACTAGTATTTGGATCGCCAACTCAGGCCAGTTGCAACAGACTTGGGCCCAAGTGGCCTCAATGGGCCCGGGTAGATTATGCTCTTTTTGATATTTTGGGCCTGGTCGGGTGGATCAGAGAGGGCCCACTTCTCGGATTGGGCCCAACTGCCGAGAAGATCTATATTTGTCCCAACAGTTACCCCCCAATTCTCTTAGGTAAATTTTATACTTGAGAGAATTTAGGAATAATTGATTGATCTTTACTCTGATGCATCTTGAGTTTTGGGTCGGGCGTATAATACCGAGAACAATCAATGACCCCTCTCCGTATCCATCTCGGAAGCATTGTTTTGTCGGTTGCTTTGACTTGTCCATATCTATTTAGGAATAATTGATTGATCTTTACTCTGATGCATCTTGAGTTTTGGGTCGGGCGTATAATACCGAGAACAATCAATGACCCCTCTCCGTATCCATCTCGGAAGCATTGTTTTGTCGGTTGCTTTGACTTGTCCATATCTTATCCACCCGAGAACCTTCGCACGCCATTTTCTTTTTACAAAATTTCCGCTTTTTCCTTTCATCTCGCAAATCCAAATTTTCAAACTTTCGAATTTCCTTGAAATTCGAGAGCCGCGTGTCAAGTACGATCTGGACGCCGGTTCGTTTTTCAAGGCGCGTCTAGTACGATCTGGACGCCGGTTCGTTTTTCAAGGCGTGTCTTGTCTCGCTTGGCAGATTACCGGGGCTTTCTGGCTGCCGGTTTTGGAAGAGTAAATTCGAACGAGACCGTTCACCTTCCGGTGGACTGCAACCGGTCAACCTCGTGGTCCTTTCGATCTGTCGACGTGCGTCAGCGGCACATTAAAATTGATTTGACGTTGGTTCGCCTTTTGAGGAGCGCTGTGGTGTCAGACGTGTAACCGGCGACGGTTAAACTGCCGGTTTGGGGGGACGAAATTTGTTTACGTCTCCCCGTCTCCCGGTTGTTCATGACCGGCTTTCCCCTGTTGCATTGGAGTATAAATTCCCTCTTCCATCTGCATTTCGCATTCTTGTCTTGATCTTTCTTATCTTTTTCTCAGAGCTCATACTTTTCCTCTTTTGGACGCTCATACAAACCTTGTCTCTCCGCACCATGTCCGACACAAGGGAGCTCCAAACGGTTGTCGTTACGGAGTCTGAGGAAGAGGAATTATTATCCGAAGACGAGGTGGTGCCCGAGCAAGTTGAACGTCAGATGCCTCTTGTGCCTCTCGACCACCGAGGAGTTTCAAAGGTCGGTACCGGGGATGAATTTCGCCTCCGGAACAATTATGATATACCCCCCACAGTTTTGTTGCATTTTCAAAATCCTGTTACCCGAGAGATTCGTGGGGGCGATCTCGTTTTTTATGAAAAAATGCTTTTAGCCGGGCTGCGATTTCCTTTGCCAGACATTGCCCGGGAACTTGTACTATTTCTTGGGGTGTCCCCAAGCCAGCTTACACCGAACGCGTGGAGATACCTCCTCGCCTCTTTCATTCTGTGGCGAACAGTGTTGGGAGCTCGGATGACAATTCCGGAGTTCTTCAATATCTATCGGGCGGCATATAAAAGAGAGGGGGTTGTTGAATTCACTGTTAGGAACAACCCCATCTTCATATACCTTTCTCCAAGCTACTCCAACAACCGGGGTTGGAGGTCAGATTTTTTTCGGGTCTCGGGAGATTGGGAGTCGGTAGCGCCCTTATCACCCGACCAAAGGATATCAAGAGTCTGGAGTCCTATCCGGGTTGACCTGCGAGAAGCTCCGGCCTTGAATGCGACCGGCAAGAGAAGAGTGGCCACAATGTTGCTGTTCTCTCAGACTCCAGGGAACGATACGAAGATAGATTATGACAACATAGTCACTGATGAGAATATGCGAAAGGTTTTCGGGTATCAGATTCCTACCGAGAAGGTTTGGTATGATCGGAAAGGGAAACAAAAACCGAAGAAATCTGAGGGTGAAGCGGCCGGCCCTCCACAACCGAAGGCGTCGAAAGTGGCTTCCGGGCCTAAGAAGGTCATAAAACCAAAGAAGACCGGTAAGGTGACCCATCCTCCGAGAACGGTAGGTAAGGCGACCCAAGTTCCGAGGACGCTGATTGTACCTCAGGATAGAGCTCCCGAGAATACGGTTCCGACTACCTCTTTGTCGGCCGTTAGTAATCCTGTTGAGGTTAGAAATCCAATGGAAGCATCTGGTGGAGAGACCATGGTTGTTCAGCCCAATGATCTTTCGATTGGGGTCGTTCAGGCGTCCGATGTAATAGAAATCGGAGACGAACCTGAGTTAGAGCAAGAGGCTTCCGGTGTTCGGAGCACGATCAAACGCAAAGGGAAAGAAGTGGCGTCCGAGTCGCTGAAGAGGACCCGGTTTGCCCCAGATCCTTTGGAATATGCACTTACACGGGCTATTGAAGCTGAGCTTCTTTTTGGTCGGCCGCGCTTTGTATTACCCACTTTGCCGGTTACTCGGGAGGAACCGGTTGAAGAATCCGAGACTCTGGATCGGTCTCCGGCTAAGAAGATGGAAGCTCGCTTGGAGTCTGATGCCGGCTTGGCCTCCGAGAATCACATTCCATCGGAGCGTGAAACACTTTTAGAACCCCAAGATGAACCAGAATCTGGGGATCATGTGGTGAAGGAACCGGAGGGTCCTCTGGAGACCGTGGAAACAGACTTGTCCATTCCAGATGGAGAAGGTTCGGATCGAGTTGAAGTCGCGGAGTCCTCTGGACTCGAAACTTGTGAGAACCAAACGGAGGCTCGAAATCTTTCTCCGGGATTTATGGAAGCCGGAACTTCCCGACAGGGAGCGTTAATCAGTTCTTTGAGGGAAGGCCTTCTGGCCTGTCCTCTAGAAACTTTAATGGGCTTGATCCCAGAGGGGTCTTCCTCAATGTCCGGGACCGCGTCCCCCGGAGGACTAGTGGAGGCGATGCTTCATACCCAATTGAAGGCAAGCCTTGTGATTTCAAAAACATCTTTCTGCATGGTTTTTTTTTTTTTTTAAACTTTTCCTTGCGTTTTTCCAGTGTGTTATGAGGTCGGTTGCCTTGTGGCGTGACCACCGGGGTGTTACTGAAAATCAAGCTGCTCTGGAGGCTAAGGTAACCGAGCTTCAGTCCCGGGTTCAAGAGCTGGAATTCGAGGTGTCCCGAACCACGGACTTGGAGTCCGAGATAGAGACCCTGAAACAAGATATTCAGACCAGAGATCAGATAATAAAGGCTCGGGACATGGATCTGGCTCAAGCCCGGAAACTGGCGGATACATCTCATGCTCAAGCACTTGAAAATGAGAAAACCCTCGACAGAGTACTGAGCAATCTGACCGAGGCTAACGAAGTCAAAACGGCACTGTCTTCCCGGGTGGAAGAATTAGAGCGGGAGAAGGACTCGCTGGTGGCCGATAAGCAATCTTTGTCCGAGAAACGGAAAGAAATTCAAGCTCGGTGTAAGAGGCTTCGGAGGAAGGGTCATCACTATAAGTCCAAGTCCCGGCGTTTCAAGAAACAACTTGCTCTGGTTCCTTGGCTTCGAGGCCTTAGTTGGGGCCGAGGATCCAACTGGGGTTTCGAGAGATTGAGGACCATGCTCCTTCACCCGGAAGTTTTCGAGGTCGATCCCGAGACTGTGACTCCAGAACTTCTTGAGTTGCCCGAGACTGCTACCAAGGAGTTGCAGAGTCTGGGAGTGGAATTTTTTCCGGACGTGGAGGACTGGACCGAGGATGCTCCCAATCCTTATCGAGATGACTTAACCTCGGGACCCTCTGTCTCGGAATGCACTCCTAGTAGGGAAGAAACCGAGGAACCTGGGGCTGGCGATGTTGGGGACTCGACAGGGAGCCCACTTCTGTAATATATTTATTCTTCTTTTGGGCCGGTTGTATTTTGGAACGAAAACTAATGTAACCCAGTTGGCTTATGATATAGAATTAATTTTTATATTTTGATGTGTTCATATAAACTTTTGTTTTGCTTATGCTACCGAGTTGTATTTGATCTGGTCTGGTTTGATTCGAACCGAGACATTCCTTAATGACTACGGACAAATTTGGGGATTTGTCCGAGTCAAATTTGAGGATATGACCGGTGCGTGCTCCGAGTCGGTTGTATTTTGAACCGAGGGAGCGACGCTTTGATTTGATCTGGTCTGGTTTGATTTGAACCGAGACATTCCTTAATGACTACGGACAAATTTGGGGATTTGTCCGAGTCAAATTTGAGGATATGACCGGTGCGTGCTCCGTTTCGGTTGCATTTCAAACCGAGGGAGCGACGCTTTGATTTGATCTGGTCTGGTTTGAACTAAGATTCCATGCTTTGAATTGATCTGAGAATAAACATATATCGACGATGCCAATTCGGTAACAACAGTAAACATAGTACAAGCAATTCACATAAAATACTTCTTTAAGTGCTCGGCGTTCCAGGCTCTCGGTAATTCTTTGCCGGTCGCATCAATCAAATGGTATGCTCCTTTTTCATGGCATCGTATAACTCTGTACGGACCTTCCCATTTTGCTCCGAGCTTTCCTTCGACTGGATCTTTGGTAATCGGGCTCACTTTTCTCAAAACCCAATCCCCGAGTTGGAACTTCCGGGGGTTGACTTTCTTGTTGAAGTAACGGGCAGCTCGGTCTTGGTACGCAGCCCATGTTACCTGCGCTTCATCTCTTCTTTCTTGTAGCAAATCCAGATTGAGCTTGATTCCTTCGTCGTTGAGTCCTGGATTGTAGTGTGATACTCGGAAGCTAGGTGATCCGAATTCGGCGGGGATGATTGCCTCTGAGCCGTAAGTTAAAGAGAAAGGAGTAGCCCCGGTGGGAGTGCGTGTCGTGGTGCGGTAGGCCCAAAGTACCTCGGGTACATATTCTGCCCAAGCTCATTTCTTTTTGCCGAGCTTCTTCTTTAGTGTTCTGAGAAGAGTCTTGTTCGTAGCTTCTACTTGTCCATTCGCCGGTGGGTATATCGGGGTTGAGTAATAATTTCTGATACGGAGTTCGGCTCACCATTTTCGAAACGGTCCACAGTCAAACTGTTTTCCGTTGTCGGTAACAAAAGCGTGTGGGATGCCGAATCGACATATGATTGAATTCCAGAGAAACTTTATTACGTTGGCAGTAGTGATAGTGGCGAGTGCCTCGGCTTCAGCCCACTTAGTGAAAGTAGTCTACCGCGACAAGAAGGAATTTCCGGCCACCTTTTCCCGGAGGCATAGGCCCGACAATGTCGACCCCCCATTTCGCGAATGGCCACGGCGAAGTGATTGGGCTTAGTTTTTCAGGGGGTTGCTTCATCACCCGGGCGAACCTCTGACATTTGTCGCACTTTCGGACGATTTTGACTGAATCCTTATTCATTGTTGGCCAGTAGTATCCGGCTCTCATCGCTTTGTGAGCCAACATCCGAGCGCCAGAGTGGTTCCCGCAGACTCCTTCGTGTATCTCTTTTAATATGTATTCCGCCTCGGAACTTTTAAGACACTTCAGGAGTGGCTCGGTATATCCTCTTCGATAGAGTACCCCTCCGATAAGCACGTACCGGGCTGAATGCATTTTTACCTTCCGAGCTCGCAGCTTTTCCTCGGGTAGGGAACCGTTGCGGAGGTACTGAATGACATCGGTAGCCCATTCGGGTTCGTCTGATCCTTCTTCAATTTCCATCATGTCGAGTTGTGGAAGGATTGAAGGCTTGGTCTGTATCACCACCCCCGTGTGGAGGTTCTGACGACTGGCCCGGTGCCGGAACCCATTTTGGAAAGAGCGTCGGCTCGGGCATTCTCTACCCGAGGAACTTTAGTTACGGCGGTTCTGTGGAAGTTAGATTGGCATTTGCGTACCTTATCGAGGTATTGGATCATCTTTTCGCCTTGTGCCTCTGCCGAACCCTGCACATGGCTGACTACCACCTGAGAATCGCTTCTGATTTCTACATTCCTTGCTCCCATCTCTCGAGCTATTGAAAGCCCGGACAAAAGTGCTTCATACTCGGCTTCATTATTGGTAGTCACGAAGTCCAGTTTGATCGCATATTGAAAAGTTTCTCCATCCGGGCTTGCCAACATGACACCGACCCCGCTCTTCTGGTTGGCCGAAGAACCATCTACATATGCTACCCATGTTTCCTTCTCGGGCAGTTCTTCGCTTTCGGGAGTATTGCTAAATTCTAGTAGAAAATCAGCTAGCGCCTGACCCTTGATAGAGGTACGAGGGTGGAATTCTATGTCGAACTGCCCCAGCTCTACCGACCAATTTACCAATCTCCCGGAAAGATCCGGTTTTTGTAATATCTTCTTCAGTGGGTGCTCGGTTAACACTCGTATTGCATGTGCCTGGAAGTATGGCCTTAGTCTTCGGGCCGAGATTATTAAGGCGAAGGCAAGTTTTTCAATCCGAGGGTACCTCTCCTCGGCTCCATGGAGTGCTTTGCTGGTGAAATAAACCGGTTTTTGAATGCCTGAGTCTTCTCAGACCAAAGCTGAACTGACTGCCGTGGGTGACACTGCGAGATAAAGATACAAGATTTCTCCTTCCTTGGGGCTGCTCAACAGCGGCGGGTTGGTCAGATATTCTTTTAACTTCTTGAAGGCTTCCTCGCACTCATTCCTCCATACGAAGGCTTTTCTCAAAATCTTGAAGAATGGGAGACATTTGTCGGTGGATCGGGAGATGAACCGGTTAAGGGCTGCTATTCTCCCGGTCAGCTGTTGCAGTTGCTTGGTGGTCCGGGGAGGTTGCATGCTGAGGACAGCACTCACCTTCTCGGGATTCGCCTCGATTCCTCTTTGTGAGACCATGAATCCCAAGAATTTTCCTAAGGAAACGCCGAAAGCACATTTGGCCGGGTTGAGCTTCATCGTATGGCTCCTTAGTGTCTCGAAAGTTTCCTCCAGGTCGGCTATATGGCCGGCGGCTCGTGTGCTCTTGACAAGCATGTCGTCAACATAGACTTCCACGTTTCGTCCGATTTGACTTTGGAACATTTGGTTGACGAGCCTCTGGTATGTAGCCCCGGCGTTCTTTAGACCGAACGGCATCATTTTGTAACAGTAAAGACCTCTATCGGTAATGAACGATGTTTTTTCTTGGTCGGCTTCATCCATGTGAATTTGGTTGTACCCTGAGAAGGCGTCCATGAATGTTAAAAGTTCATGACCGGAGGTAGAGTCTACAAGCAGATCGATCCGAGGTAATGGGAAACTATCCTTGGGACATGCTTTGTTGAGATCGGTGAAGTCAACACACATTCTCCACTTCCCGGTGGCTTTCTTGACTAAAACCACGTTGGCCAACCACTCTGGGTAGTTTACTTCTCGGATAAACCCAGCCCGCAACAGTTTGTGTACTTCCTCGGCAATGGCCTGGTTCCGTTCCGGTGCGAAAGTCCTTCTTCGTTGTTTAACCGGTCGATAGCTTGGATCCACCATTAGCTTGTGGGCTATTACGGATGGGGGTATTCCCGGCATGTCCTCGTGGCTCCATGCGAATACATCTTTGTTTTTTGTGAGGAATGCAACCAGGGCTTCCTTCATTTCAGGGGGAAGCTGCGCGCCGATACGGACTTTCTTCTTCGAGTCACCGAGCTCGAATTCTTCCAGTTCCTCGACCGGTTCCCCCAACGGTGATTGCTATTTTTCTTCATCTTTTTTCTTCTCTCCGAGTCTCGCGGCTTCCGGGAGCTTTTTCAAACTTGTATTGTAACATTCTCGGGCCATCCTCTGGTCTCCTTTTTCGACACCGACGCCTTCTTCGGTGGGGAATTTCATGCTCAGGTGAGGAGTTGAGGTCACAGCCCTAAATTCGTTAAGAGCTGTTCTCCCAAGAATGGCGTTGTAGGCCGATGGTCGGTCGATTATTAAGAACCGAACCATCACCGTCCTCTGCCTCGGGTACATTCCTGCTGTGACCGGAAGCTCAATGGACCCGAGCGGGAGCACTTGCTCTCCTGTAAATCCCACAAGCGAATATCTCGCCGGGATCACCTTACTTCGATCGATCTTCATCCGTTCGAAGGCTGACCTGTAAAGGATGTCAGCCGAGCTTCCTGTGTCAACCAAGACGCGGTGTATTTTGTGGTTGGCTATGGCCAGACTTAGTACCAGAGCGTCGGTATGCGGGAGTGATACCCCTGCATAATCATCGTCCGAGAACCCGATCACTTGTGCGTCTCGTTTTTGGGACTTTGGAGGTTTCTGCACCGAGTATACCTCGAAATCCCGTAATTGTTTTGCGTATGCCTTCCGCGCCGAGCTAGATTCTCCGCCTCCTCCGAAGCCCCCCGAAATCGTCTGTATTTCCAGAAGGTTCTCCTGCCGTTCTGGTCTGGCTCGGCTCCTACTTCTTTCTCGTGCAGCCCGAGGATCTGGCCTGCGTTCTGGTTCCCTTCCTCTTTCTTGATTTCTTCCCCGATCATTCCGGGGATTGTTTTGATCCTGATGGAACCGATTCTGATGGTGGCGGTTGCCGTGCTCCGGATTCTGCTGAATTCTCTGATCTGCGAGGAAACGGACAAGTTTTCCGTTTTCTATGAAACGTTCAATCAGGAGTCTCAAGGATATGCAAGCTTCTGTACGATGCCCGGTGGTGTCATGAAACGCACAATACTGGTCGGCGTATCGTGAATGCGGATTTGCGAGCACTGGTCTGGGTTTCCGGTACGTCGGGTCTCGCTTTATTTCCAGGAGAACATCCATAATGGGTGCATTGAGGGGTGTCCAGTTGTTACCCCTTAGGGACTCCTGATCCCGCTTCGGCCTGGCCTCTTCTTCTGGAACCCGCTTCCGTTCTTCCTTCCGAGGATTCTTCTTTTTTGGGTTCCCGGAAGTGGATGGGCGAGTAGTCTCGGGTCCCAACAGAGCTCGGAGTGTCTCCTCCTGGTTAATGTACTTCTCGGCTTTACTCATAAAGCCATCTAAATTCTGAGGGGGCTTCCTGGCTATATCTGCCATTAGTGCTCCATCTTTACGGATTCCCTGAAAGAGAGCTCCGTAGATGAAATCATCTGTTGCTGCTTCGGCTTCAAGTCTAGCCTGGTTGAACCTCATAAATAAATCTCTAAGGGATTCCTCGGGTCCTTGGTGCAATGACATTAAGGATCCCGACGGCTTTCTTCTGACCCTGCCGGCCATGAACTGCGTCAGGAACATCCTGCCGAGGTCCTCGAAATGACAGATGGAATTTGGCGGGAGGCTTCTGAACCAGTCACGGGCATTGCCCGAGAGGGTCAAAGGGAAGGCTCGGCAGGCTACCATCTCGGGTGTTCGATGGAGATCTATGTGAGCTCTGAAATTATCTAGGTGCTCCACGGGATCTTCAAATCCCGTATAAAATGGGATCTCTGGGACTTTGAACTTCTCAGGAAGGCAAATATTTGCCACCTCCTCGGTGAATGGAGAGGTGGTCTTCTGCAAAAGGTTTTCCACCAGGGAAGCTTTTCCCTTATCGTTCCGTTGAATAGCTGCGGTCAGAACATTGCATCTTTGCTCCAACCGGGCAATCATGCCTTGTACCGCCCTTGCAGCCTCGGGTTGAGCAGGTGGAGGATTTCCTGGGACTTCTTCTTCATTGTTCGGCTCCTCAGAGCCTTCGACCCGGCTGCCTTCCTCTCGGTTTCCTGGGTCATTGACAGTCCGGTGAAATTCTGGAACCCGGGCCTGGAGGACAGCATTCATAGTGGCCAAATCCTCGATGCTTTTGGCCATCTGTTCCATTCTTTCATTCAGGAGAGTGAATTGGGGATCGTTGGAGTTTCCTTCATCTCGGGCATTTCGGTCATCCCGAGGCATTCGGTTGGTTTCTGATCGAGTATTCACCATAACGGATTTGTTTTTTAGGAAAACGATATAAGTCGTTCCCACAGACGGCGCCAAACTGTTGAGACAGTTTCCGGTAGGTGACGTGTTGGTCAGAAGTTGGTCTAAGTTGCTCCCGGTTGTATCTGATTCACGTGAAAGGTAAAGCTGCGTCGGGGGATTCCGACAACCCCACTCCGATGCTTAAGTAAGTGTATGGTTCTGAGAATAAATACGCAGAATAATGCCAAAGAGACTGATTAGCATGTACCTTAGCATCTGAAGTAGTTCTTGTATTTATAGAGGTTGTGGAGCAGTTCCATTAGCTTCGCAATTCGTGCACGAGGCGGTTGAAGGAGACGTGGCTCCATGTAAACGGATGTTCCGGGTTCCGTAGATCTCGGTGGCATCATGGGGTCCCACGACATGCATCGTATCCCTAAGGTTCCGGGTACCGCCGAGACGCATGACTTCCATGACGTGCATCGTATCCCTTAGATTCCGGGTACTGCCGAGACGCTTGCAGATGCGGATACCAACTAGTATTTGGATCGCCAACTCAGGCCAGTTGCAACAGACTTGGGCCCAAGTGGCCTCAATGGGCCCGGGTAGATTATGCTCTTTTTGATATTTTGGGCCTGGTCGGGTGGATCAGAGAGGGCCCACTTCTCGGATTGGGCCCAACTGCCGAGAAGATCTATATTTGTCCCAACAATAGTAAAAAAACTACATTATTGAGGCCATAAAAAAAAATCTGAAAATGAAAATGAGAATCTATTGACTCTAGACATGTAGTCATTCCATTTCTTTTGATGTATACAATTTAAGTTCATAAATAATAGACTTTCCATGAAAGTTATGTTAGAGTTTATACCCTCAAAGGCCAAAGCCAATTTATTTTATATAACATTTTAGTTTATTAAATGAAGTTATTTATTGGAAAGCATATGGTGCATTTATTTAGATATGTTTTGATGATTCTATGCTTTGATTTGGAGGGATTAGGCTGTTGTACAATTTTAAATAAATTTTTAATTCTCAAATTATATGAAGAGCGTATGAGAGGCAGTCTCATCAACGGTCGGCAAACCAACCCAAGAAAGCATTTGGATCCTCATAGAGGAGCCGGTTAAGCTAAATGGAAGGGTAAAATTGTCTAAAAAAAATATAAAATGACAATTTTACCCTCATGTTTCTAATAACTGGCTCCCTCTCCAATTCACTTTAACCAGGGAGGATCCTTGTCCCTCAAGAAATTCCTCCTCCAATGTTGTCCTGTACGGCTGGACCTGTTTATATGGATGAGTACCGAATCATTTCCCTGATCCTCAAACAGTCAATGAACCTGCAGTTGGCGGCTAGTTCCACTCCACACTACCAATGGCGTCCGAGTACAACCCCTTGTTGGAGGACTTCGTTTTTCCTCCTTTCGATGTTATCGAGCCCCGCCATGTCCGTCCCGCCATCCTGTCTCTCTTGAAGAAACTTGTACGTATAGCTTCAGGTTCTATTACTTTCAGTTTGGTTGCTGAAGAGAGTTACTGAGAAGAAAAGAGAAAGAAAACAGGTTTTTATTTTTGGCAATATATATAGTTTTAATAAGAAACAATGATCTTATGAAAACTTTTAAATTCGGATTTCATTAATGTGGAGATGTTCCGGGGTTGAAAGTAAAATGACTCAATTTTAATGGGTCCATTCAATTTCCAAGGACGATCAAACACGCCCTTAACTTTTTTTTTTTTTTCATCAATCCTAGTAGAGAACCAGTAATTGCGATTTGTATATATCATTTCAGTTTTCTAGTATATATATAATTTGGATTTAACTGTGGATCACTGGAGTTGCAGGAGAGTGATTTGGTTGAATTGGAAGAAACGCTGGAACCAACGTGGCCAAAGTTAGTTGAGCCTCTGGAGAAGATCACAGATAGATTATCTGTTGTTTGGGGAGTTGTTAACCATCTCAATGCGGTAAAGGACTCTCCTGAACTTCGTTCTGCTATCGAAGAAGTTCAGGTATGTATCAACTCCTTCTGCCTTCAGATTGATCAGAGTGGTATTTTGGACATCCTTGTTGAATTTCATTTTATATGAAATGCGCCTATTGATTTGTTTATTTATTTTGTTTTATGGCAGCCAGAGAAGGTGAAATTCCAGCTTAGGTTGGGCCAAAGCAAACTAATATATTCAGCTTTTAAACCTATAAAAGACTCTTCTAACTGGGAAAATTTGAGTGAAGCACGTAAACGTATTGTGGAAGGTTAGCAAAACTTGTCTGTGGTAGAAAAGATTTGTGTTTACTTGACTGACTTAAGGGGATCTTCTTCTGGTTTTGAATTGATAATGGTCACTGTCGACCTGATGGTTGTCATTGCCTATTACTTATCAAAAATATTGGGGTCTGAAAAACAAAACATGATACTTCCCACATCAGTGAGGTCTATATTCTGCCCTATTAAGATCTATACATCTTACTGAAATCTGAAGGCACATGACAATTTGAGGACCTTCCAGAGAATGTAAGAGCTCAATAACCACCCATGAAACTGTTACGCGACAAAAAAACCTTACGTTTATTAAGATTTACGGTTGGATAGAAACTACAAGATAGCGAGTTAGCGACCTTGCTTCCCTGTGCATGTGCTTTACATTTACTTCCGTTTCATTTCCCCAATTAAATTTAACGTTTCCTAACATCTGTTTGTAGCTATTAGTTGTCACATTTTTATGTCATCAATGAGCTTGGATCTCACTGAACATCTTTTTGACATGCCATTGCCTACATCTTTTTGAATTGAATCCAACTACATGTCATCAGTTCAAACTTTGATTCCAATCTACCTCCCCTTTTGAAGTTAAAAAAAAAAAATCACCTATTAGGTCACACTCATTGGGGGGAGTCCGAGCTTACCCGTAGAATAATGGTTAAAATTCTTTATTTCCTACCCACATAAACTTTTAGGATAAGTGGTAACTAATGAAGATTCTTATTCTTTAAAATAGTTATGATTAAATGGGCTGAAGTCTAGGAGTTATGAACTGAGTACGCCTTACTAGGGGCGGAGCTAGTAGTGGTCAAGAGAGGGCAAACGCACCCGCTGCCCCGCCCAAAAATTCCTTTAGCTCAGCTAGAATGTTTCCAATTGCCTTGGTTGCGCACCCTCAAAGAAAGAGAAATCCCTCTTTTGGAACTGTGACAAATCAAGAAAGGAGGAGAATAGTGTGAAAAAAGGGAGTCTTGTTGTAGGAGAAAGGAGGAGAATTGGAGAAGGAAAAAGCAGCAAAGCTCTTTGTAATATCGGTCAAACTTTCCCTCAACTTCCAAATCAAACAAACTTACACTTGAACAATATAATATAATAAGTTGGAGCTCAATTACTGCTTAGATATGCTCTATACTTGAATCACTGCGACCCAGATTGCAGATTCCTCTAGTCTTCTCAATACGTGTTGTTGCTAGAACTACAGGTTGCTGACCACATTTTTTCATTGGCCCCTTTCTGAAATGGTTGACCAGTAGTCTGTAGTCTAGAACTACATGTTACTAGTTACTTGATTGACCAGTTTTGCTATTTCTAGAATTACCTTGACCTCCACCTATTGCACCACTAATTGCATCAACCAAAACACTTTTCTTTGTTTTGTCCTTTTTCTTGTGTGCTTCTTTCTTTATGTTATAGAAAGCCGAAATAGATGAGCTCCAAGCACAAGAAGATATCCGCTGGAAACAGCGTGCAAAACAGAATTGGTATAAGGGTGGAGATAGGAATACTAAATATTTCCACTCTTGGGCCAATCAACGACGGAAATCTAATACTATACGGCATATTTGTGATGAGAGGGGGACTATGTGGCAGAAAAAGGAGGACCTTAGCCGTGTTTTTGTGGAGTATTTCAGAAACTTATACACAAGCCAAGGTCTGGATAGAGTATTGGAATGCTTAGAAAATGTGGAGCCCAGGGTGACTGCTGATATGAACAGATTGTTGTTGCTGCCTTTTGTGGAGGATGAGGTTCGGAATGCACTTTTTCAAATGCACCCTCTTAAATCACCCGGACCGGATGGTTACAATGCGGGATTCTATCAAAAAGCATGGCACATCACGAGTAAGGAGGTATGTATAGCAGTGCTGCATTTTCTAAATGGGGGGGAGTTTGATCGTGACATTAATTCTACTCATATTGTTTTGATTCCGAAAGTAAGTTCTCCTTCTAAGGTGACGGAATTTCGTCCTATTAGTCTTTGCAATGTTATTTATAAACTAATTGCAAAGATTTTGGCAAATAGGCTTAAGAAGGTTCTCCCTTTTGTTATTTCCTCGGAACAAAGTGCCTTTATCCCGGGGAGATTAATAACGGATAATATCCTTGTTGCTTTTGAGGCTTTGCACACTATGGATACACGGATTAAAGGAAAAGATGGGTTCATGGCTATTAAACTTGATATGAGTAAAGCCTATGACCGGGTGGAGTGGGATTTTCTGGAATTGGTTCTTTATAAGATGGGTTTTGCACGCCAATGGATTACTCTTTTGATGACTTGTGTCCGAACGGTCTCTTACTCTGTTCTCATTAATGGGCAACCAAATGGGAAGATTTTACCCTCTCGGGGACTCCGGCAAGGTGATCCACTCTCCCCATATTTTTTTATCCTTTGTGCGGAAGCTATGAGCTCATTGTTACATCAATCTACTCGGGAAGGAACAATTTCAGGTATTTCTCTCTTGAGGGGGGGCACAAATATAAATCATCTCTTTTTTGCGGATGACAGTGTCCTCTTTTGTAGAGCATCCTTGCGGGAATGGGATACAATTCAGGGTATCCTAGCATGCTATGAGGCTGCTTCGGGGCAGAAGATAAATAAAGAGAAAACTGCACTCTTTGTTAGTCACAATACCAAGGCGGAGGTTCGGAACTCTCTTCTCCGGGCTATTGAAGTGGCTTCCACGCAACAATATGCACAATATCTTGGTCTTCCAGCTCTGGTTGGACGGTCCAAGATGAGTGTCTTTCAGGGCATCAAGGGGCGAATTTGGTCTAGATTGAATGGTTGGAAGGAGAAATTTTTATTGCATGCCGGGAAAGAGATCCTTCTTAAGGCGGTCATCCAAGCTATTCCTACCTATACAATGAGTGTTTTCCAAATTCCAAAGACTCTTTGTAAGGAGATCAACTCAATGATGTCTAAATTTTGGTGGGCGCACAAAGAAAATACTTCTAAGATAGCTTGGATAAATTGGAAGAGGATGGGAAAAAACCGTGAGAATGGAGGACTGGGATATAGGGATTTGGAAGTTTTTAACATTGCTTTGTTAGTAAAACAGGGGTGGAGGTTGGTGAATGAGCCGGAGACTTTGGTGGCAAGAGTGTTTAAAGAGAAGTACTTTCCAAGAGGTGATTTTCTGCATTCTAATGTTGGATGGAGGCCCTATTTTGCTTGGCGTAGTATATAGAACGCAAATGCTCTTGTAGAGGAGGGTATACTATGGAAGGTGGGTAATGGGGAAAAGGTTAGAATTTGGGGTGATCGTTGGATTCCTAATACTCAAACTCATATGGTACAATCTTCTATAAGTATGTTGGATACTGAATCAAAGGTGAGTGACCTGATCAATAGAGATGTAAATTGGTGGGATGTTCTTTTGGTGGAGTCTCTTTTTCCAGAGTCTATAGCAACCAAGATTTGCAATATTGAAATTTCTCAGGTGGATAGGTTGATTTGGGCAGGTACAAATAATGGAGTTTTCTCAGTGAAGAGCGCATCTTATATGGAAATTGAGAGGATAATGAGATTCAAGGGGGGTTGTTCTACTAACCCTGATTTGCACCCGCTTTGGAAGGTTATTTGGAAGCTCCGCGTCCCACGGGCCATCCAATTATTTCTCTGGCGAGGTTGCAACGATATCCTTCCAACGCGGGAAAAGCTATATCAACGGAAGGTGGTTCTAGATCCTTTTTGTCAACAATGTGGTATAGAGGTTGAAACCAGTGGCCATGTTCTTTGGCAGTGCAGGGCAGCAAGTGCAGTTTGGGCGTGTGGTCCACGAGTGGTTCAGAAATGTGTTGTGTTTGCTAGTATTTTTTGGATATCTTTCAATATCTGAGTACCCGAGTAGATCAAGCGGAGTTAGAAGAGGTGGCAGTGATTGCATATAAGGTGTGGCTTCAGCGGAATCGACAAGTCTTTGGTGGTAAGTTGGTGTCCCCCATCTGTTTGATTGAAGGTGCCAAAAAAGAACTTCTGGAGTTTCATTTGGCAGGAGTAACACCCTCTTTGTTTCCTTCTACTGTGATCAATTCACTTGCTTTTTGGGTTAAGCCTCCTTATGGATGGACTAAACTGAATTGGGATGCAGCAACGGACATTCACAGGAATCGTATGGGTGTGGGTCTTATTGGTCGTGATTTTCTGGGTGTGGTGAGGGTCTGTTCTTGTAGCTTTATGCCATACCTTACGGATCCAGCAATGACAGAAGCTTTTGCAGCTCGACAAGGTGTGGAACTCTGTCGGTTTATGGGTTACAAAATGGTTATTTTTGAGGGGGACTCTCAGGTTGTAGTTCAAGTTCTGAAGGGAGAAAGGGGTGTTAGGGGTGATTTTGTGGATATCATGGCAGACACCAGGGTTTTGTTGGATTTCTTCACTAACTGGCGGGTGCAGCATGTTAGGCGCACAGGAAATGTTGCGGCGCATAGATTGGCTAGAATGGGTGTTAGTCAAAATGTAACTAAGGTTTGGTTTGATGGTTGTCCGAATTCTGTTTCGGATGTTGTTTGTCAGGATCTTGTATCCTTGAATGTTATGGAATGAATTTCCTGTTTGACTTCAAAAAAAAAGACAAAAAAAGAAAGAGGATTGATTCGGCCCCGTTTAGTAATCCCCCTCCCCTCCCTTCCCCTTCCCTTATGGGAGAATATTTTTTTTGAGTGTGAGTAAAAAGTGATTGATGTGATATAAAGTAGAAAGAATTTATATGGAAAAGTAAAAAAAATTTGTTTTGTAGTGGATTTTTTTATTTAAATAATAATAAAAAATTGTTGATGTGATATAAAAAGTAAAAAAAGGTTAAGAATGTTTTGAGTTGATGTTTTTTGGGAAAGGTAAAAATAAGGGGAAGGGGGAGGGGAGGGGGTTATTAAACGGGGCCTGAGGCTTTTGAGACTTTTTTGACTTTGTCGCGTGACTTTGTCGCCTAACCTTGCAAACTGAATCATTTGCTTGAGACTTTTTTGAAGTCCGTTCCTTGTATTGATTGGAAGAAAAAAAATCATTTGCTTAAAAATTAGTCATGATAATACTTACTGATTTAGTTTTATCAACGATTTTTTATCTCGTGTGTTTGAATGGAAAAACACTTATGAGTAATGTTTTTGCAAAAAAACTTATGAGTAATGTTTCACCTTCTCTGATCTTATAAAGCTTCTTACCTCTTTAATTACTTTCTTCATTAGGTTCCTTATCAAAAAAAAAAAATTACTTTCTTCATTAGGTTCCTTCTTAGAATCTCATTTAGTTGCTTAATTATATGATTCATGTCAAGATCAATTTACTAAAATTTGATGGAGATTCAATGATTTGACTTGGTAACAGAAATTTTTTGTTGTTTTGTTTATTGTGGGAGATTTCTTATCTGTTGTTATATGATTTTAAATTATATTGTAAGAAACAATACTTAGTGATATTTACTTGTGCATCTATCATGCATGCTTCCTTTTGTGCACTTCACATCTAATCAACACATCCTTGTTTATGAGAGCTTTCTTTTGTAATAGACATAGACACAAATATAAATACATACATATACATAAACACAAATATACATACATACATACATACATGTGCGCTCGCATTACTGACATTGAGATATTATTTCAAAAGAAGTAACCTTCTTTTATTTTTTTCTTCCAAATTTTGACCATTCATCGTGTTTGTCAACTTTGATATGATAAAATAGTTGGTGGGTTGAGTTTTAAAATTAGTAGATATAGTTTATTGTTCTGTAACTTTATGGTACATATTTGCCCAAGGCAATCATTTACAATATTTCATGAGAGAGGAATTAATTCTTATTTAAGTGGCCAATGTTATTTACATATGAATTTTAGAAATTTCAGTATCATATTTTTCAAGGTAGTCTTGATTATTGCACGAGATAAACTCATCATTTAAAATTCTTGTCATTATTTACTTGCAATTAACCAGCAGTTGATCATATTATTTTGAAAGTTTACTTGTCAGTGCAATAGTTGCATATGTTTACTATTACTTATTGTAAATTTTAATCATGTTTGTTGTTCTAGTCACTCCATTGATATAGCATCAATATAAACATCATGACTATAATAGCATGCTTTGAGTGATCTCTTGGATGAACTGGTTACTTCATGAGATAATAAGTCTATCACACTGGTCTCATGTCAATAGTTGATTGATTAATCTATCTTGCCACAGGTTATTAAAGAAAAGGGCCTGAAATTTCGAGACACTGTACTTGCTCTTGGTGGTGGAAAATCACCCCTTGAGGTCATACACTATCAATATACAATGGTCTACTAAAATCTACAGCTGCTACTGGAAGGTAAGATTCACATCCAAGGAATTAATGGAGAAAACAAGTATCTTTATTACTTTATTCTCTTTTTTTTTTTTTTTTTGGCAAGAAGTATCTTTGTTACTTGGTATTGAAGAATTAGTTACGAATATAAGAAATGGAATTGTATGCACGAAAATTAATTATTCATAAATTGTACAAAGCCTATCAAATGGGACAAATGGGAGGCTTTAATTCTATTTTTTTTTTTTTTTAATTGAGGAATGAGATTGTGATGATCTTTATGGTATCGAAACGCATATTGGCCGCCTTAAACAAAATTAAACTTAGTTTATTATTTGTATACAAAATATAAATTTCTTTTAGAAAAAGCTAGGCAAGTTACAGGTTATATTTATTTGGATAAACGTGAGCTTGCTTTAAAGGTGGCCAGCCTATCTAACTCAATACATTAAGTGGTGATAAGTTTCACTTCACCATATTGAATAAGTTCATGCGGTCACTCTTGATGTTTATTTTTTCTACGCAACACTTGGGAAGTGGAGAAAGGGAGAAACGGCATTGTCGGAATTGAATAGGAGAGAGATGCTAATAAGAGGGACCCACTAAATTTAGTGGGTACCTTAGTGGGTCTCCCTTTTGAGTCTTTCTCTTCTATTCAGTTTCGACATTGTTATTTCTCCCTTTCCCAATTCTTAAGTGTTGAGTAGAAAAAGGAACCATGAGATTTAGTCCCGTCGGCTTATTGGGAGCAATGTACTCTTGAGCACTATTGGGTTCTCTTTTAATCGGCAATTGCCTGGATTTGATGTTTATTTTAAATTTAATCATCAATCACTATAGCTAATAATAAGCCCCCTCACACTTTAAAGCACGTTTGGTATGCAAATTAGACTTTGAAATAAAATAGTCATTCCATTCTTTTGGTTATTTTACTTTTCTTAGTTCTTCGAAATAATCAAAAACTATTCTTCCCAAAAAGAAGAGAAATATCTATTCTTTTTTCTTTTTTTCTTTTTTTTTTTTCACAATGTAATTATTTTTAGATACACAAAAAAAAAAAAAAAAAAAAATGGAAAGGATACATTCTTTTCTTTTAGAAAATGTATTTGTTTGAAGACCTTGAAGCCTTGAAGGTTCATAGGCGGTAAATATCTATATTATCTATATTGGTTATGAGCATACGAATTGAACTTGGTAAAACTTGCATCATGAGCGGGAATTCATACTTCAATTTTATTATATTGGATATTCTCGTGTTGCATGAATTGACAAAAAAAAAAAAAAAAAAAAAAACTTAGCATTCAACTCAAGTCCTTATGCGCAACATAATTCTGAGTATGTTTGGCAACACACTCCTTCCTTATTTTTATTTATTCTAAAAACATCTTATTAGTAAAAAATTTATTTCGCTTTACATCAATAACTTTTTATTTATATTTCAAATAAAAATTTACAACGAAACTTCTTACTCAACCGTTGTGATTTGGTAAATTTTCTTATAAACATTCGTGCTTACGCGTGCCTACTAAATAACGTCACACTTTGGTCCTGTCCTCCTTTGGAAGTACTGCCTTATATGATGACGGTACCATTGTCTCTAGAGTTAGTATGCTAAAATAATTGAACAATGCTACACATCCTAATTTTTTTTTTCAAAATTTAGTTTTCAAATGATGTGTCGCAATTTCATGTGATCTATTATTTTAGAAAATGTACGATCATGAGATTGTGACACATCATTTAAGAATTAAATTTTGGAGAAAATTTTGGAGAAGCGTAGCATTTCTCAAAATAATTATAAAATAAAATCAGCCACTCAGTTTTACTTTATTTTATTATTATTATTATTTTTCTTTTAAAACCCATCTTTATTTCTTCGGATTATTTCTATATCGTATGCAGCGTGTGTAGTACGCGAAAATGGGTGGTAACTGGTGAGCTCTAAAACCCTAAACCCAAACCATCCAAAAAAAAAAACGCCGAATTTTGGCGGGAAAATTCCCCAAAATCCAAATCCTAATTTCACGCCCCTAATTCTCATGCAAACCGCTCCGTACACAGCCCCCAATTCCCACCACCTTCCACTTCCATGGAAATCTCCGGGAACCCATTTCACGACCCGGAAAGTGACCCCCAATAAACTCCTAAACCGCTTCAAAACCCTAACTTTCACTAATTCCCTGAGAACCTCGCTCGACTACGAACCCGAGGAAGGCATCGATAACGGACCCAAACCGGGGCTCAGACCCACCTCCCTGGGTCGCCTCCCCGTGGCGATTCGGAGGTCTGGAAGGGTTTCTAGGTACTTCTGGGATGGGAATTGTTTGCAATTGGTTCGTGTGGACGGCGGTGCGTCGTTATTTTCGTTCGATTTTGATGATGGATTTCGGGAATTGTTTAGAATTATTGGTTTGGCTGTCAGGGATTTCTTTATCCCAAAGCAAGTTAATGGGAATTACATGTATTACGTGAAATGGAAGTTTTTGCACCGGGTTTTTAGCTCTGCGCTCCAGGTGCTTGCCACTCAGGTAATAGAATAGTGCATTACAATATTATTATTATTATTATTATTAAATTTTTGGGTTTGAAGGTAATTTCTGTGTAAAAAGTGCATTTCTTCGTGGTAATTTGGGTTGATAGAAGTTATTGAATTTTCAAGGTAATCTGTGTATGGAGTCCCATTTTTGGGGGTCGTTGTGTAGACAGTGTCCTAAGCTCAATTTCGATTGTCTTGTGTCGGATTTTGGTGATGATGGTGTTGAAGGGATTGTAGAATATGTTTGCATGCAGGGAAGTAGTTCTAACTTCTTTATTTATGAGTTTGAGCGTAAGTTAGAATTGAAGAGAGGATTGGTGATACATTCAGTTATAATTTCTTCAATTAAATAATAAAAAGAAAAAAGTGGAGTTCTGGTCAGGACAATTCTCCTATTGCGTTTATAAGGTTTGTTGTGTTTGAGAATATTATGTAGAAAATAGCAGATGTAAGATCTTATATTGAGACTTTTCTCTCTCCCCAACCCTCCTTTTCTTTTTAAGGAAATATATCCTAAAGGGGTAGCCTTTGAGATGAAGATTTGGTATTTATGCTTACTTACAATTTTGGGAATGGATTGATATCAGGCAATGTTCCGGGCTATAGGAATCGGGTACTCTCGTTCACTTCCATCTGCTGCAGCCCTCAACTGGGTCCTGAAAGATGGACTTGGACGGCTTAGTAGGTGCATCTACACTGCTGGCTTAGCATCTGCTTTTGATACCAATTTGAAGGCATGGCTTCCATTTTCATTTGAATTTGGTTAACATGTTCTCTTTTTTATATTAGTTTTGTATATCTTAGTATTTTTATTTGCAGTTCTTGCACTTACCAGCACTGCATTTTGGCATTTGAACAAAAATAACCAAAAGTGTGGAGTGCTGCCATTGGTTATTGTTTTGAACTGCAAGATGAGAGATATCTGAGAGTATTCCTTTGAATTTGCAATCTAGAGCTTTGACAAATCATTAATTTTTTGTTATCCTATTTTGTAGAGAGTTAGGTTCTCGACGTCTGTTATGTTCAGTTTGAGCATTGGAGTGGAGTTGCTGACTCCTGCATTTCCTCAGTACTTCTTGCTTCTTGCCTCTGTTGCTAACATTGCCAAACAAATAAGCCTGGCCTCCTACTTAGCCACTAATGTAAAGATTCAAACCTCAAGCTCTTTATTTGAATTGTCATATCTTTGAATTGGTTAGTTATTGTTGTTATAAAGAGAAAAAGATATTTTGTCATTGTTGCATTTTCTATAATACATATGATAAAATAGTGAGAGGGTCACAATTATTTGATGTCTCTTTTTTTGTGCAAACCCTATTCTTAAGATGGTAGCAAAACAATGGTCTCTAGTTCAACTCTTGAATTTGTCTGATTCCATAATTTACCTCACATTTCAATTAACCATTCAACGTGCTGAGTTTACTTGTTGAATGATTTAATGCACTATTTCTTATCAAATTAAGCTTTTGAGATAAGTTATGATACAGCAAAATTATTTTCTAATGAATACCATTGGTGATACGTTACTTGCTGGAGCTCTATAGATGCTACACTGTCATATGATTTTTTTTCATACCCTTTTTTCTTTATTTAAATTTTCTTGGTTTAGTGCTTTGTTAGTCATACAAAGACATTTCTCTATATTTGCTACTGCTTTTTGTCTTTTTGGGATTTTTTTTTTCTACTATTTTGAAGTCAAAGAACATTCTAATGCTTGATGGAAGATGTGGCCTTAAATTACCTCTCCAACTGGAGTTTTAATGTTGTCACTCTGTTTAAGCAGACAGCTGTTCATCGGAGCTTTGCCATAGCCGATAACCTCGGTGAAGTTTCTGCAAAGGCACAGGTCTGTTGTAATTTTTCGCACCATGTTACTTTTATTTTCTTTTGGTAACATGGAATATATATTGACTTTTGGTGTTGGTTTCAGATCCAAACAGTGTGCTTTGATAACCTTGGCCTATTGCTTGCTGCACTTCTGAATATGTTGTTGAAGAACAATCAAAGGTTTTTTCCCCTGGCCTTCCCATAATCTACTTTAGGTCTGAGATGAATCTGTTAGAATTTACTCATTCATCCCCCCCCCCCCCCCCCCCCCCAAAAAAAAAAAAGTCTGCGTGACCTATCTTTCCATTTGTCATTTGTGAGTGTATTTGTAAATTCTAAATCTTATTATCAGTGAAATAATACTAGAATCTCCAGGCAAAAGAATAAATGATATTAGAATCTGTGGAAAGGTGTATTTATCTGCTAATACTTGTGTCAAAATATATCATAACCTCCCGCCCCATAGGTATGTTATCCGTTTGGGAAGATTACAGACTTCCATGAGTTCGTCACCATAGGTTTTCATTCATGCATTGAATATAAATCTTTGTAGTAGTAATTGCTGTCTTTATGTTTGAGAAAAATTAGTTGGACATATTGTACCTATACATGATGCCTGTTTCTGTTTTTCAGGAGAAACAATGTTTGTTATCATTTGGACCTGTGCTTGGCATGTTTATCATATTCATAATAGAAAGTTGTGCTTCCATGGTTTCCTAACTTTTCTTTAATGTTGAAGATTGTATGCAGGTTTACCTTTTATCATATACCCCATTTTCTCAGTAGTTGATCTTTTTGGAATATATCAGGCGCTTAAACATGTCCATCTGCAGACACTAACTAAGGTGGGTTAGTATGCATGAGTTTTATGATTCATGGATTATTTAAGGGCTCGAAATGACAGGTGACTTGCATTAAATTTTTATGCTTTTGAAGTAACTTTGGAGGAACACAAAGTCTGTCCTGCTGTATATGCATGGTCCCCACATGTTATTTATCGGGATTTGTTTTCTCAGTGGCCAGTCTTAGACCACTGGAATCTAATTAGCTAACTTTTCCAACCAGGATAGGATAAAGGCATTTAATAGGCTAATTATCCTGTCAAATTCAAATTCCTTTGTTTGCCTTTTTGCTTACCCACAAGACTCATGCATTTGCTATAACCCTGGTTTTGGGTTGAAAGGTTTCTCCAGTCATTGTTCTTGGGTTTCAATTTGATTTTGCTACAAAGCCGACACTAAAAACATACTCAGACATGTGGGCTCAAGTAGTAGGAAAATGATGGAGAAATGCTACAACCTTTCCATGAACAATTTTGCTTTCACAAAATTTGCAATAAATGTGCACCATAACTACTTTTTCTGTCATTTTTTTTTGCTTTTGTGTTCAGGATAGACTTGAGATTATACTAAATAAGTGGATCGAGTCAGGATATGTCCCTTCACCTGCAGAAGTAAGTAAAGAGGAGGGAGTTGATTTCCTGTGGAGCAAAGGTGAGGTGTCAACACTGCTTCTCATAGCTGTGTTATAAGGTTTTCTACAAGCTGCTATGGAATTTAGACCCTGTTTGGGATTGCGTTGAAAAATAGAGTTTTTGTCTATAAAAAACGCTAGAAATAGCTTTTTAGGAAAAGCCTCGTTTTCAAGCTTTCCCCAAAACACAATTTTGGGATTTTTTAGAGTAAAAAAGTCAAATAAGTGTGTTTTACCAAATGGACCCATGTTTGCCTGGCACTTTTTAAGTAGCTCAGCACAATCTCAAACAAACTCTTAGTGTACTTGGAACTTACTCAAAAAATTAGTGTTCATGGATGTTGAAACTTACACCCAATTATTGAGGTTTGAATCAGGCAAAGAGTTATGGCCCATCAGAATAGGGTGCATAAATCTTAAGGATCAGATACCCAAGTTTTCGATGATGGCAATGCAATATACAAGTGGTGATGATTCTTACTTTGTATGCATGGAGATCTTCCACAAAGGTGTGAAAAGAACTAAGCAAGTGAGTATATTAGGGAACTTGTAAAGTGGGCTGTCAGTCACACAGTTAATCATGTAACACCTTACCTATGAAGATTTTTGTCTCACATTTTCCTTTTCCTTTTGCCCTCCTGATTTATGAAATTCTAGAAAGGTATACTTCTTTGTATACGGGAAGGCGCCAGCACAGCAGATGTTATCATGGGTTTGTTGCAGGTAACTAGAATATTTCAGCTTACCATTTAATCAATTTATTTTCTATTGCCGGATGAATGGACACCTTGTCTGTGGCTAATTTCCATTTCTCATACCATGCGTGTTATGGATGAATGAAACATTTTCCGACGAAAAACATTTTACCTCGAAACAAACGTAGCATTAATACTCTTAAGTTTCACGTAATATGCTTGTTCTGTAGGCGTGCTACATCCGCAAGGCCCTCCTTGTGAGGAGGAGTTGGTGGGAGAACAACATTCTTGGGGGTAATGATTCATTCAATTCTGTTTTTAATGAATGGCTTCAAGTGATGGAGGATAGCAAGCGATGTGCACAAAGGGATTTGAGTGTTTTGAACGAACAGCTGTTGGGACTGGGTTGGGCTACTAAAAACATTTTGTTAAGCACACAGGAGCAGGCTCGGTACAGTTTTGTAGATGACTGAAGATTTCAGATTTTCTCTTTATGATTGGCGGCTTCTCCTTCATACAATTGGAGAGTTTTGGGGTTGATTCTTAATTTAAAGCTAACCATTTTTATTTTAGCCAATTATCTCTACCTCAAATTGACACCTTTTCATTTGTAAGAATAAGGTGGAGTCGAGGTCATTGGTTCAAAGTTCACTGAGTACGTACAATTGTAATCTTTTGTAAGACAAGCACGGTATAAGAAAATTTTGCCTCTCTGTATTTGTGGTTGCATTAGAGACGAGCAAGAGATGGATGTGTAACAGCTCTTATTAGAAAATTGATGTGTTCTTGAAATGAGAATTGTATGGGGGATTACTGCTAGGTATAAAAATGCTCCCTGTGGTTCCAATTTTTCATTTGTTACGAGGTTCCAAAAGATAGATGAAAGCGGAAGTGAAACTAATCAAGGCAACAAAATTCTTTTTGCTAAACCAAAAAAATTGTGTTTGAGAATTGTTAAAAATAGAAAATTGCTTATTATCCAGAAAGTAGCATTACAAACCAATAGCTCCGGATCCAATACAATGCAAATTGTGAATTCAAAACAATACAAAGCCATAAAGAAAAATATTTCACCAAACCATTCCAATACTAAACCATCACCATCATAAGGATGCCAAAAATAGCCATCATCCACCCATAATACAAAGGTTCAATGCTACCCCTTGCAACTGATGAATTGTCTTCAGACACCGTTATGAAAAGCTTTTGGTTTCCAACCTCACAATGCTTGACAACACCACAAATGTACCATTTATTTCATGGGATTGCTAGGATAATCACATCGTTTCCGCTAGTTAGGGTCCCATTGCCAGCCGATATCGCACATTGTTGGAAGCCAGTGCCATTAACTTTAATAACATTGTGTGCTCCCGCTGGGTACTTAAAAACTGCACCAAGAAGTTGATTTCTTCGGTCAACAATCAGACTAAAATGGAAAATATGTACATTTTTTTTTTCTAGACTACTGACAATATATATGTAAGCAGTTCTTGGAAGAATATCACAATGCCATTTGTTGAAGTAGATTTGTGAACGGTTGAGCCAGCGACGGAGCTGTTCCTGCAAAACAAGTGAGGAGCTCCATCGCTGGCCCAACCGTCCACAAATCTGCTTCAACACCACCTAGATAGAGTGGTGAGTTAAGAGATGAAGTTTGTAGAGCTAATTTACCAAGATTGTCACCGACATGGAACTCCTTTCCTTTAGCCCAAGCTTGGTAATCAAAGTTGGGAGTAATGCTATACGTGCATCAAGAGTCCGGCTGGTGTCCGGCTCTTGACTCACGTGGCACATCTTTTTTCACGTTGAATTTTTTTTCCCCTGCTTGCGCGTGATTTGTAGAGATAGAACGACGAGCTCCTGGATTTGCTGGGTCCGAGAGAGAGAGAGAGAGAGAGAGAGAGAGAGAGATGGGCGAGGGTCGGTCGGTCGTTGGCCTCCGGTCGATCGGTGGGGGTCGGCTGGATTTGCTGGGTCTGAGAGAGAGAGAGAGAGAGCTGGGCGAGGGTCGGTGAGTCGTTGGCCGCCGGTCGATCGGTGGGTACTGGTCTGCTGGGTTCGTGAGAGAGAGAGAGAGAGAGAGAGAGAGAGAGAGAGAGAGAGAGAGAGAGAGAGAGAGAGAGAGAGAGAGAGACAACGAGCTGGCCGAGGGACGGTGTAGGTCAGAGGGCGCCGGTCGGTGGGGGAGGGGACAGTGGCCGAAGAGGGGGAGATTTGGGGCGTTCTGAACGTTTATTTCTGATTTTTTTTTTAATAAAAAAAGAAAAAAGACGTGCCATGTGGGTCAAGAGCTGGACACCAACCGGACAAGTGAGGAGCTCCATCACTAGCCCAACCGTCCACAAATCTGCTTCAACACCACCTAGATAGAGTGGTGAGTTAAGAGATGAAGTTTGTAGAGCTAATTTACCAAGATTGTCACCGACATGGAACTCCTTTCCTTTAGCCCAAGCTTGGTAATCAAAGTTGGTGGTCCAACCCTTGTCATCACCAGCCATGAAGTCCATGCCCATAATTGAAGGGACAAGAATTGCTACAATGGCAAGGACGATGAATTGGGTAAAGGCCATTGCAATCAGAAGCTCTCTTTACTCAGATTGTTTCTCTTTTGTTGAAAGAGCTCTAGTTTTGCCTATTTATAAGTTCAAAAATCTAGCATATACTAAAAAAAAAAAATCTAGCATATGGACCGTCTATGGACGGCATTGTCGAAGGCATATTAAGATCCTAGATAGGTGGAAAAGTTGAAGTTACGAAAGACTAATATTATAACACAACTTTGTTGGAGCTCTTCATGTAGGCTTTTTCCGATGCCATTTCCATGAATACCTTATAAGTATTGGATCTAAATGTATCATCGGCAAGTGTTGTGTATCAGGCATAACAAATGAAAAATTACCGTACATTTCCAAAATATATATATATATGAGAAATGCTAGAGCATCTCCTGCAGACCTTCTTGAATCATTTTGTGCTGACTTGGCACATTTTTTTAATAAAAAAATAAAAAAAAACTGAAGCTTGAAACTGGTTCTCTCCATTCATCTTTTCTCTTTCTAAAACCAGGTCAACACAGAAGGACCACAGTAGATGCTCTAGTATTTCTCTCTGTATATATATATATATATTAGTAGGTATACATCTAGGTTTTTGGTTTTTATAAATAGTAATGCTATTTAGTAGGCTTTAATATGACTGTCAATCTGTCATACAGTTGGGATGACGTAGCAGTAAAAGACAAAAAAGAAGAAGAAGAAGGTAATAGTTAATAAAATAGTATGTGACTAGGGACGAAGCCAAACAACTTTATCGGAAAGGGTCAAAGCATGAATGAGAAATATATTAAGATATGAGAAGCCATTGAGGCCAAATGAGTAATGCTAAGGACTGTATTTTTATCCTTCCAAAGTTAATGAGGCTTTTAAAATTACAACTGGATCAAAATCTAATAGTGATTTATGTTAAATCCAATAATAATTTTAAAAATCACGTCAATTTGAATGGATAAAAAAAAAGATTCATACCATAATACCATTACCGTGCCTCTATGCCGACCTCCGTAGAACTCGAGAGCCATAGCCATAGACAGTTGGTAGAGGATAAAAGAAACATGAGAGAGGATAGAGATATGAGATATCAATCCCTATCCAATCATTTTAGATTCCTAAACCAATTGCACTACCAAAATCTGTAAAGACCTATTGCTAATATGATAAAATTAATAGAACTGAAAAGTATGCAAGAAATTATTATATATTTTCTTAATTATGCTGTTTAGACATCATCCTCCAAAATAGTACAAATATCAAATGGAACAACTCAACAAAGAACTAGCAAACAAGCTAGGCCATGTTTGTTAATCACTTTGTTTTCTGTCTTTTATTTTATATGGAGAACTTCACTTAAGGGTACCGAATTATATCGGTTATTTTGACTTAAGAGTACTGAACTTCAAAACGTTTCAAACTAGAGTATCCATTTTTCAAAACGTCTCAATAACAGGTCATCCGTTAAGATTTGCTGTTAAATCTTATCGAAATTTTTAAAATACCCATGTGTTTATCTTTTTTTAAAAAAATTATAAAATTTTTCAAAGATACAGACATGAGTATTTTTGTAAATTCCGTTAAATTCTAACCAACATCTAAATCTTAACATTTTTTTTTCTTTAAAAAAAGGAAGGGTAGTTTAAAAATTTTGACAGGATTTAACGGTAAATTTTAACGGAATACCTATAATTGAAACATTTGGAAAATTAGATACCATAGTTTGAGATGTTTTGAAGTTTAATACCCTTAAGTCAAATAAGCCGATAGGTCGATATTCTTAAGTGAAGTTCTCCCTATTTTATATTATCAAGTTAAAAGACATTAATTAACAAACAACCTAATACATAAAATAAATTTTTCTCAAAGAAAATAGTTTTCATATTTCATGTCACTTCGGAACATTTTTCAAATAAAATAAAATAAAAAACCCCAAACACATTTTACTTGTGATAATATTATAACTAACTCAACGATCATGGGAGTCATACTTCATTATCAACTAGTAAATCTAAAATATTAATATAATAAATGTCTATGTTAAATATTAAAAAAAAATTATTTTATAGTTGAGCACCATTTTGAAGATTCGATTCGAAATTAGTAAATCTAAATCCCAATAAATAAAACGAATAGTTGATAGAACATGCATGTTTAAAACTCTTGAAGAAAATCACTCTAAATGTACGTTGAGATAATTGTAACTCTTGTTGACCAGGAATGTTTTCCAACATTAATCTAATTAATTTACAGATTCACCATATACACGGGAGATATGATTCTCCACCACCTAAATATACAACTTTTCACCACATTGTCTATGTGGCAAGGTGGTCCCCCACAAGCATTAGAGTTTTTTTATTTTTAAAAAATAAAATAAGGTGGGAGACCACCTTACCACATAGACAAGGTGGTGAAAAGTTGTATATTTAAGTGGTGAATAATCATATCTCTCTATACACGGATAGAATGACATGTAATACTTAAGACCCGTAAAGAAAGAGTAATATAAAAGTTGTAAACATATCATATTTCTATCATATATACATATTCCTTGGATCACAAGGATATATATATATATATATATATAACTGATTAATTGTTGTAGTATTGTGATGGGCATCGCTCTCTTTCTTGGTCATCGAAGATATATATGACCCCAATAATTGGCCAAATTAATTAATATCCTAGCTTCTTGCTCTTTTCATAGCAAAAAAAAAAAATGATAGGATTTTAAACTTGGAAGACCATTCACACTTATGGTCGTATCCTGTACAAAAAATGTGCAAATTGACCATTAAATCTATGAGACCACATGTGAGTTTCACATATTTAGTGATAAATTTGCAAAAAGAAAAGAAAAAAGGAAGAAAGAAAAGAAAAAAGAAAAAAGGAAAATGACATCTAAATTTTTTCATCCAAATAAAATATAACATAAGCACTTGCCATGTCAACCCCCTCAAATGGGTTCCACCACATGGGTCCCATTCATGTATTTACCGTTGTGCACATGTTATGCACAATTGTTTAAGGATCACTACTCATCCAAAACCTTATATATATAAACCCTCACACATATTAATTCTTCCAAAACCTTATATAGATAAACCCTCACACATATTAATTCTTCCGATCCGCTACAAAACCCACAGTATATATCTCGCTCTCTCTCTCTCTCTCTCTCTCTCTCTCTCTCTCTCTCTCTCTCTCTCTCACTCTCTGGCTCTCCAACGAAATGAAAACCCACTCGCTCCCTCCTCTCCAATCCACTACAAAAACTCCATCACCATCGTCCACGTCTTAGTTGGCGGCGCTTGGCCTACTGAATATCTTCGGACTCTTCATCGGCTGCCTTTTCTCCTTCTGCATCGTCATCTGCCAGCCTTGGTTATGTGCAAACGTTGACGATGAGCCACCTAGACGTGGCATGCAAAGAGCAACGTCTTCTCCGCCGTCGGATCTTTCACCCAGGTCGAACATGCGCAAAGGATTGGATTCGGTGACGATTCGGGCTCTGCCGGTGTATTCTTACTGTGGGGACGCGGAGTACCAGAGCGACTGCACGATTTGTCTTGGCTAGTTGGAGAAGAAAGAGTTTGTGAAGGTGATACCCTTTTGCAATATCAGATTATGAACAAAATGAAGATGAACGAATGAAGAAATCAAGAACAGGGGAAGAACAGAGAGTAAGGAAGAGTAATCTAGAGAGAAAAATGATCTCTTTGTATATTGATTGTACTGAATAATGAAAATGTATTACAAGCTAAGTATATATACAAAAGAAATATCACGGACTAAGCTCAACTGCTAAGCTAACTTAACTAATAAGCTAACAGACTAACAGCTGGTATTTAACTAACATACCAGACTGTTTACATGTATTACTAAAACTCCCCCTCAAGATGAAGAGAAAATGTTAATGACATTCATCTTGGACAGCAAGTGGTCAAAAAGATTAGACCAAAGAGCCTTAGTAAAAAGATCAGCAAGCTAGTGATGAGATGTCACATGAAGAGTACGAATAATCTTCTCTTGAATTTTGTCCCAGACTAAATGACAATCTATTTCTATGTGCTTGGTTCTTTCGTGGTAAACTAGATTCTCAGCAATATGGATAGCAGCCTTGCTATCACAAAAGAGTAAGGCAGGTTGTGGATGAGAAACCTGAAGATCATGCAATAAACTGAACAACCAAGTGATTTCACATGTACCAGTTGCCATAGAACGATATTCATCCTCTGCAGAAGACCTAGACACTGTGTGTTGCTTCTTGGATTTCCAAGAAATCATGGAATCACCCAAAAAAAATGCAAAAACCAATAACCGATCTTCTAGTATCCGGGCATCCAGCCCAATCGGAATCACAAAACGCTTTAATATGAGGAACAGATGAAGCTGAATAGAATAAACCTTCTCCAGGAGATGACTTGAGATACCGAAGAACCCGAGTAGCTGCATCCATATGAGGTTGCCGGGGACTATCCATGAATTGACTTAACAATTGAATTGAATAAGAAATGTCTGGTCTAGTGATTGTGAGATAAAGAAGTCTTCCAACAAGCCTTCTATAACTGGTAGGATCAGCTAATAAAATGCCACTAGAACGAGACAATTTCAGGTTAGTCTCCATAGGAAACTTAGAAGGTTTGGCAGCAAGTAAACCACTGTCTTCTAGGATCTCTAAAGCGTATTCTCTTTGTGAAAGAGAAATACCCTTTGAAGTACTGGCAATTTCCAACCCAAGAAAAAATTTCAAGGTACCAAGATCCTTAAGTTTAAACTTAGTATTGAGGAAAACAATGAGCTGAGTAATGGAATCAACATCATTACTAGCTAGAACTATATCATCCACATAAATGAGTAGTGCAATAAATACCTTGCCTTGAACTTTAGTGACCAATGAATAATCTGATTTGGATTGAAGAAATCCATGGTGGATCAAGGTAGTCGAAAACTTGGCAAACCATTGCCGTGAAGCCTGCTTGAGGCCATATAAGGATTTGGTGAGCTTACACACCTTTTCTCCCCCTTAACTCCATAACCAAGGGGTAACTTCATATACATTTCTTCATTGAGTTCTCCATGCAAAAATGCATTATTTACATCTAGTTGATGTAATAACCAACCATTAGAAGCAGCTAGAGCAAGAAGACATCTGATAGTTGTGAGCTTAGCAACTGGAGAAAAAGTATCATAGTAATCGAAACCTTTTTGCTGTGTATAACCCTTAGCAACTAGCCTAGCTTTATAGCGCTCAATTGACCCATCTACCTTGAGTTTCACCTTATAAACCCATTTGCATCCAATCGAGATTTTGTTTGGAGGCAAATCAGTAAGAAGCCAAGTATGATTGTCTTCTAATGCAGTGATCTCAGCATTCATGGCATCACGCCAATGCAAAAACTTGGTGGCTTGGTGATAAAATTGAGGCTCATAGGTGGAGGATACTGATAAGCAAAAGGTTGTATATGAAGGTGAGAGTTTAGAATAACTAAGAAAAGAAGAGATAGAAAAAGGAATACCTGAATCCATGGAATCCGAATGAGGTGAATGTGAAGCAACTTGGTAGTGATAGTGCTGAAGATAACCTGGTTTACATCGAACACGGGAAGATTTTCGAGGAAGAGAAGAATTTTCAATTGTGGGAAGAGAAGAATGTTCAATTGTGGGATGAGAAGAAGAATTAAGATCAGAAGATGAGATAGAAGAAGGATTAGGAAGCTGTTGGTCAGAAAAAGAATGTAAAGTATCAATTATGGAAAAATTTGAAGATGGAACATCCGGGATGATGTTAGGTAAAACAGAAGATGGAAGTGAAGATGAAGAAGAAAGAAAAACACCATCAGAGAATGGATTATGCAGACCAACAGCAAAAGGAAAAATAGACTCATAAAAGACTACATCCCTAGAAATGAAAACCGAGTGTGAATGAAGATCAAATAATTTGCACCCTTTTTGTTGAAAAGGATAACCAAGAAACATACAAGGTTTGGCACGAGGATCAAATTTTGTTCTGTTTTTTGAAAGAGTTTAAGCATAACAAAGGCATCCAAAGACCTTAAGATGATCATATGAAGGTGGTTTTTGATAAAACAAGTCATATGGTGAGATATTGGACAAGTGTGGAGTAGGAATTCGATTAATGAGATATGCAGCCGTTGAAACACAATCTCCCCAGAAAGTAAGAGACAAATTGGCTTGAAAACAAAGAGATCTAGCAACGTTTAAAAGGTGTTGATGTTTTCTTTCAACAACTGCATTTTGTTGAGGAGATTCTACACAACTAAGTTGATGTAGAACTCCTTTGGCTGAATAGAAATCAGACATGGCAAATTCAGGACCATTGTCTGATCGAAGAACTTTAATTTTGGAACTAAACTGAGTTTCAATGAAATGAAAAAAAGTTTGAATGTGCGTTCTGGTCTGATCTTTGGATTTCATTAAATGAATCCAAGTATAACGACTATAGTCGTCGACTATAGTAAGAAAATAATGGTGACCAGCCCGAGAACTAACAAAATAAGGTCTCCATATGTCACAATGAATAAGATCAAAAATAGAAACAGAGGAAGTAACACTATGAGGAAAAGGCAATCTTTTATTTCGAGCTAAAGGACAAACTGTACAAGGAAGAGACAACAAATCACAAGAGATTTGAGGATTATTGGAATGTAAAATCTTAAGCCTAGATGAAGACAAATGTCCCAACCTATAGTGCCAAAGATCTGTAGAAACAGATTTAACATGTGCAAAAAACTTAAAAGATGCAGAAGTGAAATTACAAGAAGAAGATATGTCCGGTTGATGCAGTTCAGGTTTCTCCAGCAGGTAAAACAGCCCATTTGCTTCTTTACCCACTCCAATCGTCGTCCATGTTGCAAGATTCTATAGAAAACAATAGTTAGCAAAAAACAGAAAACAATATTAGAAGGTTTTAACTAGTTTGCTAACTGAACGGAGATTAAAGGAAAACGAAGGAACACATAACACATCAGTAAGTGTTAAATGTGCAGAGACCCGAACTGTGCCAATATGAGTGACAAGAGCAAAATTTCCATTAGGTAATTTTACTTTGGTAGAAATTGTGGCAGTAATGGATGTGAAAAGAGATATGGAGTTGATCATATGATCAGTCGCTCCAGTATCGATAATCCAAGCATGAGATGGACAAGAAATGGTGGTATGACACGAAGAAAAAAACAGAATCTTTTGAAAACAAAGACACGGATTCACTATGAATAAGTGCCATAGATTTACCTGCATTAGTAGGAATCAACCGGTCAGTAGCAGTGGAGACACTACCTGCTTGACGAGCAGATGATGAAGCAGAGAATGAAGGATTGTTCTGCATGAAGGCCATCAGCTACTGACATTGAGCCTAAGTAAATGGCATAGGTGAAGAATCTGTTGCTTGAACTTGATTGGCAGATGAAGTAGTAGGTGGCTTGACCCAAGTAAACTTGAAGCTTGGAGGAAACCCATGAATGCAATAACACTTCTCAACTATGTGACCAATCACACCACAATGGCTACAAGTAGGTTTAGTCTTGCGATGAGGTTATTGCTTGACGTTCTGAGAAGTGGAAGAAGTACTTGACTACAAAGCCAAACTATCAGTGAATTGAGAAGAGGGAAAATTTCCTCCAGAAACTTCTCTTTGTTGTTCGTCTTGTAAAACCAGTGAGAAAACTTTGTTGATAGGTGGAAGGGGCTCAATCAACAAAATTTGCCCACGAATGTTCGAAAAAGAGTCATTTAATCCCATTAGGAAATGATAAACATACTCTTGGTGATGAAAATCCATAATTGTTTTCATACAGTCACAGATACAAAGACCACACGAACATTGAGGAACCAGACGGTAATTTTAGAGCTCATCTCAAATACTTTTGAGTCGAGTAAAATAAGAACTTACAGAGTTGGAATTTTGAGAAATGGCAGCAATAGATTTCTGAAGTTGAAAGATACGCGAACTATTTCCTTGATAAAATCGCTCCTTTAAATCTTTCCAGACAGCTTCAGCACTGTTGATGTAGATGATGCTTGTCGAAATCTCCTTTGAAACTGAATTGATGATCCAACTCAAAACCATATCATTGCACCTCATCCAGGCCTTGAAATCTGGTGAAGAATCTGAAGGCTTTGTCATTGATCCATTGATTAAGAAAAGTTTGTTCTTGGCGCTTAGAGCCATCAACATTGATCGACTCCAATAGTTATAATTTTCACCAGTCAAAGGTTGAGGAACAAGAATCAGTCATGGACTATCTCCGTGAGGAAGAAAAAGAGAATCCGAGGATTGATCATGAAGGACAGCGGAAGAAGAAGAAGAGGAATTAGGGTTTTCCATATTCTGGTCTGATACCATATCAGATTATGAACGGAATGAAGAAATCAAGAACAGAGAGTAAGGAAGAGTAATCTGGAGAGAAAAATGATTTCTTTGTATATTGATTGTACTGAATAATGAAAATGTATTACAAGCTAAGTATATATACAAAAGAAATATCACCGACTAAGCTCAACTGTTAAGCTAACTTAACTAATAAGCTAACAGACTAACAACTGATATTTAACTAACATACCAGACTGTTTACATGTATTACTAAAATTTAAGCACGTGTTTCACCATGTGTGCATTGACATGTGGCTGTCGTCATGTGTGACGTGCCCGGTGTGCCGGTTGACTCGGTTTTCCATGAGGAGAGGTATGGAAGATCAACGGTCGATAGAGGTGATCGAGGGTAGTGGGATTGATCGCTTATTTTTGGCATGAACATGAAGAAGAATAGTAGTTGAGCTGTGTTGCAATTTGCAAAGAACGTCGAGTTTCTGATCCTAGCTAGTTTTGGAGCAGGTTTGAGATTGTAACGATATTTTAACACGTTAACTATAGCTATCATAACCTTATAATTAATTTGTTTGTATTATATAATTAAGGAGAATAAATAATTAAAGTTGCTTAATCGGTAATGACCCCTAATTAATGGATAGGACACTCTATGTTTTCATAGTCTGTTTTTCGTTGAATAAATCTCATCATTTTTAGGCGAATAAGTGTAATAGTGTAACTATATATAAGAGCTTTCACTCATTATATAATTTGAGGGAAAGAATAAAAAAGAAAAAGAAAATAAGAGTAGAAACCCAGGATGATCATGTTGCATCAAATTCAAGTAGATCGAAGGCGTGTCATTTGAAAAAATGCGACGTTGTTGATATCCAAAAAAAATGTTATCTATCTTGCATTAATTATAAAAGTTGTACTCAAATTAAATTTTTTAAATGAGAATTGCCAAGCTTTCTTTTAAAATACAAAATAAAATAGAGCATATATATTTATTATTACATTTCAAAATATTAATTTACATGATTAGTCTTACGTTTTGAGGCCATCAATATTAATTTCTTTGCCTGCTACGGCACATTCAAGAATATTTGTACAACGGTCTTATCTTGAGCCCAAAGGACTATGTAGGGGTGAAAATTTAGTTATGCGATTACTGGCTAAAATCGGTAACTGTAACCGGATAGCCGATTGGCCAAAATCTTCAACCGCCTTCGGTAATCGGGTAGCCTGTTAACCGGTTATTTAATAACTGTCGGTTATCTGTTGGTACCTGATTATCCATACAGAGTACCAAATATTTATATAAAAAAATTAATATAACAAGTAAATTTTTTTAAAAAAAAAAAATTAAAATCAAAATCTGCCCTAGAAAAATAAAAACAAGCAGCGAAAATTAGAGGAACTCCTCTGTTTTCTTCAACTATCATATAAATACACGAGTAACTTTGCTTTAATTTTATCTTATTTATTAATCAACTACGAATATCAGGAGAGAAAAGTCTTTTTCAACCTATTGAATCACCTTAGAATATCAAGTTGAAGGCATCAATAAAAACAAATGCTGGTATATCTTATTAAACCAGTTTTGATTGGCGCAATAAAAACAAGGCAATTTGGTTTTGAAATGCAAAATGTGGCAGAGAGAAGCTAGGAGATGAACAAATGTTGCATGTAGAGAGTGTGGCAGAAAGTAAAGAGAAAAAGATAGGGGTGTAAAAGTGTAAAATCTTAAATTTTAATTTTTTCATTTTATATATATATCCGGTTACCCGTTACCCGTTATTTCTAACCGGGTATCAAAGCGGTTGGCCGGTTTGCCTGTTACCGGTTACTGGCCCGTTATAACTGGCCCGCTTTACAGCCCTATAAGACAAAGAAACTTGAAGATTTACAAAAACAGGAAAGCTAGGAGAATTTGGAGGGCATTCGGAAAATTCAAGAAGAAATAGATCGATGAAATATTGGAACAAAAGACCTGAAGTGAAACCAAAGAGCGAAGCAAATATGGTTTGAGAATGGAGACAGAAATACAAAACTTTTTTCATGCATGGGTCAGAGTCTTCGCCGGAAAATAAATCATATTGGCAAAATTGTAGATGAGGGCGCAGGGTTTGTTATGTACGGAGGTGGAGGATATCAATAATGCCCTTATTGGGTATTACCAAAATTTATTTACATCCGCAGTGCCTGGAAGGTTGGAAAACTGTATTTCAAGTTTGGAAGGGACAGTTACTGGTTATATGAATAATCAACTCCTAAAGGCTTTTACAAAAGAAGAGATTTAAATATTGCATAGAGTTATTAGTTAATAGATTAAAGAAAATATTGCCTAGTATTATCTCGGAGAATCATAATATTTTTATCCCTAGTAGATTTATTTCTAATAATATTTTGGTGGCATATGAGGCATTTCGTACAATGTAGTATCGAATGAAGGGGAATGAATAATACATGGTATAAAGTTGAATGGAACTTTCTGGAGGCAATTATTCGAAAGATTGGCTTTGCATAAAGGTGGACGAAATTAATAATTGTTGAGGTTGAGGTGAATGATAATTGGGGAGGAAATTATCTTATTTATATTGAAAGCATATATATGACCTTTTTTTGAAAATATATGACTGTTAAAAAAGATAAATATTTAAAAATATGACCGTTAGGACAAGACAAACATTCAAAATAAGAAATGTTATTAGCGAAAGAATAAAAAAAATATTTGAAAAAAAATATTTAAATGTAATAGTGAAAGTGAATAGTTAAAATGATAAGGTTGCTAGGGTACTTTAAAAAAGTTGATAGCTAAAATAAATAAGAGTGAGGGAGATCTATCACATTTGCATTCAGCAATCCTGTGAAAAGAATATTTAAATGTGACAGTAGAAATAGGTTTGATTATCTGTTTTTTTGCTCTCTTTTGTGTTATGGTTTGATTCTTTGTTTTTTATATTTTATATTTTATATAAAACCTTGTCTCTTTTCTCTCTTTGCATCGACTCTTTTTATATTTTATTTTAACACTATTCTACATGAATTTGTTTCGGTTAGGAAAATTGAAAGTTTGTAATCGAATTCACATTATTTTACTTGAATCTGTTTCTATTGGGAAAATTGGAAGCTTTGCCAACACACCCCATTTTGATAAAAAGTTGTGGTTTTAATGAACTACCCCATTTTGTACTTTGACCTAAGTTGATTTTTTAGGCAGATTGTAGCTAGTCTGAACAAAGTTATTTTCTTTTGTGATGTATAAACATTTTTGTCACTAATCTTTAGTAGATTGTAACACCCCGGTCTCATATTAGGAAGAGATGAATATCTTACATAGAGTGAGTGGTTTATAAAGATACTCATGGGTACTAAGTCTCACATTGCCTAGTTATTAGGTGAAACTGGGCTTTATAAGGAATTCTAAGAAAACTCCGAATTGACTAGTCATTTTGGGGTGATAGCGCAGATGTGATTAGCGCTTTTCCCTGAGTTGTTACAAATGATATTAGAGCCACCTAGTAACGCCAGGCCATGTGGTACTGGAGCGCTGCATGACGTGGCCCTGACGAGGACGTTAAGAGTTTAAGAGGAGGAGTTTGTAACACCCCGGTCCCATATTGGGAAGAGATGAATAGCTTACATAAAATGAGTGGTTTATAAAGATGCTCATGGGTTCTAAGTCCCACATTGCCTAGTTATTAGGTGAAACTGAACTTTATAAGGAATTGTAGGAAAACTCCAAATTGACTAGTCATTTTAGGGTGATTGCGTAGATGTGGTTAACGCTTTTCCCTGAGTCGTTACATAGATTGTCTATAAATTATTCTTTAATTTTTACTATTTTTTTTTTATTGGAAGGGATCACTCCTACAACCTTGCCCCAATAGCAGGGGAAATTTGATTAATGGACAAATTATTAATCTCGTCTTTAAGTAAGGGCTTATGTATTTTTAATATACCTAGTATCTTGACTGTTGGTGAAATTGATGTGCCTAAGAACAAGGGTGCTGGACTCGACTTAGAATAATTGGATACAAGGAAATTTATACCATGTTTTTTCAAATCAAATTAAAAAGAAAGATAATGCATTTTAACTTATTATACTAATATCTATCCAATGTATAATGGTTTGAGCATCTTTGTCCAATTGTGGAAATACATAAAATGAATCCTCAACCCTATGTTGTTCTTCAAATGGTAACAAGAACATGGGAGAAAACATACATTGCCTCCCAAGTTTTGTTAGTAATAGTTTCATCTAACTCTTCTCATCCTTTCGCTAAAACACCACCTTGTGTCTACACATAGCTAACTATGTATAATTGACACTTCATCTTACTTTGATATCTTTGCTTCTGCCAATAAATTCACAATATAGGCTAATAGCTCTACAAAAGTCATTGTCCACGTCCTTCTCACTTTTAGGATGCAACTTGTCATTCATAGTCTCACTCAGGGGCGGAGCTACCGCCAGGGGTCTCCCCCCCAAAAAAAAAAAATTCCTTAAAAAAAAAAATTTAATTAATTTTATCCTTAAATTTTGTTATTTTTATAGTTTTGGCCCCCCCAATTTTTTTTTTTTAATTTGGCCCCTCCAAATCTTGAATCCTAGCTCCGCCCCTGGTCTCACTGACATGTAAATTGTCCATCTCTATCTCAACATGTAAGTAATTGTGTTGCACCATATGAGATGTTGCTTTCCACATAGCGCATGCTTCAGCATTAGCAACTTCAATTTTTTAGTTTTGTATAATTTGGCACTTCAAAAGCGCCGACCGCAATAGTCAAACAATACGAAGCCAAGAAACACTTGGGCTTTAGAAATACTAGCACCCACATTAATTTTAGTTTTAGTCACCTCTACAGGAGGTGATCACTTGACTAATTCCACCTTTAGACCTACAATACAAGATTGAACCGTCAGTGCAATTAATGTTTTATTTCCAATAATTTAAATAAAGCAATAATATACAAGTTTTTTCCCCCTTTTTGGATCAAAGATTTATGATACATTTACCATTGTTAATAATATGTATGTATATATATAACAAAATTCAATAACGTATTATTCATAAAAAAAAAATTTTAAAAAAAAATTCTAGAACTTGACTGTTTGACTAAAAATGCCATTGTCGGAGTTGACAAAGTTTGAGAAAGTAAGAGAGGGTAGAGCTGATTTGATTGGAAAATGTGCTAGGGCTAGAGAGAGAGGATGATGAGGATAATTGTAGGGAGAGTATGAGGATAAACGTGTAAATGTCGGAAGAAACAATCAGTAAAGAGGAAGTTTGTACTCGCTTGCTTTTGTAGGATAACTAAACAAATAAATTAATAAAAGCAAAATTAAGATGTAGCTTAATTTACTTGCTTTGAACTTAATTTATGAAATTAAATTGAGTAACTGGGATCTCAATTTTACTTTATCGAGTCCATGTCATCGAATGATTGAAATCATTCGAGTGAGATCTCGATTTTAGTTCATCGAGGCCATGTGATCATCAAATGATCGAAATCCTATAACTAGGATCTCGATTTTAGTTCATTGAGTCAGTGTCATTGAATGATCGAAATATTTTGACTGAGATCTCAGTTTTGTTCATCGAGTTCGTCTCATCGAATAATCGAAATCCTCTGACAGAGATCTCGGTTTTATTCAGTTTTGAGCATACGAAGGTTGATACATTTGTTACCTGCAATTATCAGAGACATACACGTAGAAAAAGCATAGTTGACAGATCTAAGTGCCATTAGTTTGAGAGAGAGAGAGTGAGTGAATATCAATTTGACAATCCCAAGGGAAAAAAAAGTGATATAAAGAAGGAAGCAAAAAGAAAATGACCTTTACTTTCATCTCTCACTCCTTATTATTGTCTTTTTTGCCACAAATATTTTACTATACAAGTCAATAGGGAGTGAGTTAAATTAATGACCTCAGCTCTACACGTTAAAAGGGAGAGAGTTAAATTAATAATTGTTATCCTTGGATGGGTTTAACTTTGTCTAATTGAATTCACAACATGCCAAAAGGAGAGGAGCCATAAAAAACTATAGTAAAAAAGATAACTTACGAAATGTAAAATTACATTTTTTTAGATTGAAAAAAAAAAATCACAAGTTACCCTATAGATGCATCGTCTTGTAGGTTTTCTCCGTTTTTTCTTTGACCGATTAACTTTTGGCTTAAAAGGAACTTTGTTAATAATAGCTAGTTCTTTCAACTTCGTAAGTGTAAATAAACTTAATGTTAGATAAAATTTAAGTATGTGAATATAAAAAAATAAAAAATAAAAAAATTCACCATTGTATGCTATAGAGGTTGGATTTCAAATGCTCAAGTGTGTCATAAAGAAGAAGTTTCATTGATAACATTGAATGCCACTCAAAACAATATAAATTATTTATTTTTGTAATAAATCATTGAATAACATTCTTTGTTTATTTTAATCCACTTACCTTTTATTTGCTTTTGAAAACTAAAAGAAGAGAATAAAACATCAACATTAACTTTACAAGTAATCTGAACTTTATATCGTTTAAGACATCAATTATGCTTAAACATTTCACTTTTTGATTTTGAAGCCATTTAAGCATGCATTTATACCCTAAATCACAAATATTCCAACAATGTTACCATTAACTTAATTTTGTCCAATATATACCAAGCTCGTATTTTGAATGTAAATCATAATAACTCTCCAACTTCAATGATATGATAATCATCATTAATTAGCATAGATAATCCGTAACTTTTGTAAAGATTTTGCTTTTGTCTTTTGAGTTTTTATCTTACCCCCACTGCGAGACGAAATACTAGCCTCTTCAAACGAACACAAGTTATACACTTATGCAAAAGTGACAGCAAGAAACGCATTTTGATATCAAATCCAATAACAGTACATAATCTATTTATATATTGATGATTTCAAACCGCTAAAACTAATAATACATCATTTTATACATATCTTCATCTTATCCTTATATTCTAGATACATAGATACAAATAAGCTTAAAAAATATTGATAACATATTTTCAAGCTTATCGGCTGTGGAATGTCATTTAACAATTGCAAAACACTAATTCGCTTAAGTATTACGTGACTTTCAAAAATATATGTTTTACAATTGAGTGTCACAGAAGATATGAACACAACATCAAAATAAAAGTAAGGATTAAATTGAATTTATCCCTCTTTTACTAGTAAAAAAGAATTAATAAGGCTCATGAGGATTTTTGATAAGGTATTATGTACAAATATATTTTTCTAGTAAAGCTATATTTGGACTCGAAATTTGGAATATGATTTTTTGAGGGAGCTTAATCACATTTGCATTCGGTAATCATGTGAAAAGATATAAAAACAAAATTAAATTCAATTGGTGTTTTGAAAATAAATTTATACCGTGTTTTTTCAAATCAAATTAAAAAGAAAGATAAAGTATTTTAGCTTATCATACATATATCTACCCAATGTGTAATGGACTGAACATCTTTTTCTGACTGTGAAAATACAAAAAATGAATCATCAATCATATGTTAGGGTTGATCTTCAACTGGTGTTAGATTGGTAACAAGAATATAGGAGGCACCATACATTGCCTCCCAAGTTTTGTTAGTAATAGTTTTATCCATCTCTTCTCATCCTTTCGTTAAAACACCACTTTGTGTTTGCACATGGCTAACTATGTAGTCAGCTACTCGGTTCAAATATTTTAGAATCCATCTTACTTTGGTATCTTAGTTTCCAATTAATTCACAATATAGGCTAATAGTGTTTCAAAAGTCGATGTCTACGTCCTTATCACTTCTTGGATCCAACTTGTCATTCAAAGCCTCATTGACACGTAAATTGTTTGTCTATATCTCAACATGTAGGTAGGGCTGTCAAAAAGGTTGACTCAACCCGTTTGACCCCCCAACCCTTTAAGGGTCAACCCTGACACAATTTGTTTAGCTAAAAAGGTCAGACCCTTCGACTTTAACACGATCCACTTAAATAACGGGTTGACACGACACGACCCGTTTGACTCATTATATAATAAATTCTATAATTTTTCTTTTTTAAAAAAGAAAAAAAAAAAAGAAAACAAAATATAAACTAAAAAAGATAAGTTACTACTTTCATGTTTCATTGTTTCAACAAAAAAAAAAAAAGGCTATAAAGAGCCAACTATCAGTGATTACCTTTCTCATGGAAATGCTATATAAATATTACAAAAAAATTAACTTGTCTGAACAAACAGCCAAAGACACCCACGATGCCACAGAAGTACTGAGTCACGACGAGAGAGAGGGAGAGTTTTCTTGCAATCAACTTTTCCCGACTTACAATCTGAGTTTTGCTCCATCTGCAATAAATAACAAAGAAAAAGCTAGATGAAATGAAAGTGTAAAGGATAACTAGAGAAGATTGAAGAAGTGAAGAGTCTCGAAGACTCGAACTCTCAGCTAGGAGAGTGTGTATCTACATGAAACAAGGCTCGAGGTCGAGGTGATCAGACGTTCAGATTGATAATTGATTGATATTTGTCTTATTTGATAGGTGTGTTACTGTGCGACGTGTGCGTAGGCCATAGGCAGCGTAGTGAAAACTAGTTGGAATCATGCAAGGCTCAAGCAAAAGTAAAATCTAGTTGGAAAGTGATAAAAATGGGTGAAAGTTTGAAAAATAAAAGTGAAAACTTGAAATTCAAATGTACTAAAAGTGTGTATGTCTTGTGTTTTATGTGTGTATTACTAGCGTTTTGTTACTTTTGAAAGAGATGAGTAATCGTAAAATCTTATTTTTTAGTATTTTTCTTTTTAAAAAAAGTTTTAGTATACGGGTCAAACGGGTTGACCTGTTAATTACCCTTTTATTAAACGGGTCTAAGGTTGACCCTTTTATGACCCAACCCTTTTAAGCTTAACCTTAACCATTTAATTTCGTGTCGGGTTCGCGGGTAGTGTCAACAATTGACAGCCCTACAAGTAGGTAATTGTGTTGCACCACATGAGATATTGCTTCCCACACGTCGCATGCTTCAGCATCAACAACTTCAAATTTTTTAGTTGTGTATAATTTGGCACTTCGAAAACGCTTAATTCCGCGGTGGTCGAACAATACGAAGCCAATAAACACTTGGGCTTTAGAAATACTAGCATACACATTAATTTTAGTTTTAGTCATCTCTACAGGAGATGACCACTTGAGTGATTCCACCTTTAGACCTACAATACAACATTGAATCCTTAGTGCAATCAATGTTTTATTTTTCAATTATTTAAACAAAGCAATAACATATAAGTTTTTTTCTTCTTCTTTTTGGATGAGGGATTTATGTGTGTGTGTGTGTCTATATATATATATAAATTCAATAATGTATTATTCATAAAAATAAAATAAAATCAAGAACTTGTTGAAGTTGACTTAATTTGAGAAAGTAAGAGAGAGTAGAAGGACTGAATGATCAAAATCCTTTGACTAGGATCTCGTTCCACGTCTTCGAAGAATCAAAATCCTCCGACTGTAATTTCGATTTTAGTTCATCGAGTTTGTGTCATCGAAGGATAGAAATCCAAAGGATTGGGATATTAGTTTTAGTTCAACGAGTTCATGTCATTGAATGATCGAAATCCTTCGACTGGGATTTCAATTTTAGTTCAACGAGTATGTGTCATCGAAAGATCAAAATCTTTGATTGGGATCTTGGTTTTAGTTCATTGAGCCCGCCCCATCGAATGATCAAAATCTTCCAACTAGGTTTAGCTCATCGAATCTGTCTCATCAAATGATCAAAATCTTCTGACTGCGATCTCGATTTTTGTTCATCGAGTCCTCGTCATTGAAGTGTCAAAATCCTCTAACTGAGATCTCGAGTTTAGTTTATCGAGTCTATGTCATGGAAGGATCGAAATTCTTTGATTGAGATATTGGTTTCAATTCTTTGAGTCCGTGTCATCGAAGGATTGAAATCTTCTGTGTGGGATCTCGGATTTAGTTCATCGAGTTCGTCTCATCGAAGTATCGAAATCCTCTGACTGGGATCTTAGTTTTAGTTCATAGAGTCTGTCTCTTCGAATGATCGAAATCCTCCGACTGAGATCTCGGTTTTAGTTTTTCGAGTCTGTGTCATCGAAGGATCAAAATCTTCCAATTGGGATCTTGATTTTAGTTCATCGAGTCCGTCTTATCGAAGGATTGAAATCCTCTGACTGGAATCTCGATTTTAGTTCATAGAGTCCGTCTCTTTGAATGATCGAAATCTTCCGACTAAGATCTCGATTTTAGTTCATCAAGTCTGTGTCATCGAAGGATCGAAATCCTTTGACTGAGATCTCGGTTTTAGTTCATTAAGTCTGTGTCATCGAAGGATCTCTCGGTTTTAGTTCACCGAGTCCATCTTATCGAAGGATTGAAATCATCCGATTGAAATCTCGATTTTATTTGGTTTTGAGCATGCGATGGTTGAGACCTTGGTTGTGTGCAATTACGTTGATTGATAATATCTATTGAGTTGCTTCGCGTTCCACGGATTGTGGAGTCTCTTTCCATCTGCATTCTCCAAATGGTAGGTTCTGATTCTATGGCAATCCATCACCGGTAAGGACCCTCCCAAGTTGGGGGTGAGCTTCCTGTCAATTGGATCCCCGGTTGCCAATATCACCTTTCGTAGCATCCGATCTCCAATAAAAAATGTTTGGACCTCACATTCCTGTTGAAGTATTGGGCAGCTCGCTGTCAGTTGGCTGCCATGGCCATGTCAGCGTGGTCCCTATGTTCTCTGGGTTGTCGTTTTCAACCCTAAAACTTGTCAAACCAATTTTCACAGGGATCATAGCTTCCATCCCGAAAGCTATTCCGAATGGCATGTGTTCCGTCGAGGTTTGACTAATGGTGTGGTACACCCACAATACTTCGGGGAGCTTTTCTGCCCACGCTCCATTTCGATCTTCAAGTTTTTTCTTCAAAGTCTTAAAGATGATTTTGTTGGTTGTTCTACTCGCGCATTAGCATGTGGGCGTCTTGGGGATGAATAGTATTTTTTGATCTTGAGCTTTGAGCACCAATCTTGGAACGATTGGCAGTTGAATTGTTTCTCGTTGTCTATAATAAATGCATGTGGGAACCCACATTGTCACAGTAGTGCCACAGGTGATGGGGCATGTTAAGAGTCTCACATTGTCACAGTATGCCTAGATTGTGGAGTTTATAAGTTTTGAGCAAATCTTTTCCCTTAAGGTGCATTTTGTGAAAGAATAAGGCTCAATAGACTTTATGGTATATTGCATTTCTTTTTCTTTTTTTAAACCTTCAGCTATGTTGTGTGTCTAAAGATTAGCCATAGGTTGGTGATAGTTGGAAACTTCATTACCGAGTGGTTTATATGCTCGTTTGAGTGTGTGATTTGTTTGAGAAATTGTAAATGCTGAGAAAAATTTGTTTTTAAAATTATGCTTGGATGATTTAGAAAACCTAAAACAAAATTATAATTTTTTTTTTGATAAATCTAAATAGAATTTGAATTCTAAAAAACAGTATTTAAAAATATTTGTCACCCAAATATGCCCTTAATATTGGTTCCTTATTTTGAATCATCATTGTTCTTTAATCTTTATAGCTTAGGATTATGGTGAAGTATTATTTAAACAGATATGATCTTTTGTCACATCAAGACACATCTCTTGATTATCATCTTTTGTCATTCGAAGACACAACTCTTGACCACCTTACTCATATGGTAAGGTGGTCCCTTATCTAGCTTTAAGTTTTTTTTTTTTTTTTTTTTTTTTTTTTTTTTTTTTTTCTAAAGAAAAAAAATATAATTTTTTTTTGTTACATGGGCAAAAGTGGTAAGAAGTTGTGTATTGAGATGCCAATGTATTATATCTCATATTTAAATTACAAAAATATTTTTTGCACATATTACAAATCCTACGTGACACTTTATTTTTTATTTTTAAAAAATAAAAATAAAAATAAAAACAAAGTGACACGTACGACCTCTGTGTACAAAATGTGTGTAAAAAACATTATATATATATATATATATATATATATGAGATATGATTCCTTATCAACTTTTCACACAATTAAAAACACAATTATCCTATGTGGCAGGGAATCATAAGATGTGATTTTTTTTTTTCAAAGAACTTATGATTCCCTGCCACAGAAGATAATTGTGTTTTTATTTGCGAGAAAAGTTGGCAGGGAATCATATATATCTCTCTCTATATATAGATATGATCTTTTGTCACTCCAAGATACAACTCTTGACCATATAGCAAGGTGGTTCCCTAGCTAGCTTTAGGGTTTTGTTTTTTTTTTTAAAAAAAGAAAAGAAAAGTAAAAATTGCCACGTGAGCAAAAGTAGTCAGAAGTTATGTCTTGGGGTGGCAATGTATCATATCTTATATATATATATGATTTCTTGCAAACTTTTTATACAATTAAAAGTACAACTATCCTATGTCACAGGGAATCGTATGATAGTTATGAATTTTTTTTTCAAAGAGCCTATAATTTCCTGCCACATAGGAGAATTACGTGAAAGTTGGCAATGAATCATATCTCATGTGTACAGGGAAAAGCTTGTGGGCTCCACCTCATGTAAGATGTGGGTTTGTATGTAATGTGTAAGAGCATTACTAGCAGCTTCCCTACATTTTAGGAAAAATTTTAAAAAAAGTCATAAAATCTACACCACAGCAGCTTCCCTTCCCTTTTCCATTCCCTGGGAAGTGAACAGTACTTCCCAATGCATTGGGAAGCACTGATCACCTCCCATTTAATATTATACTCATAAATTTTTTTCTGAAGCAAGATGGCCACCGCGATCTCCTTCTGCTCTGCGACCCCACCTCGATTATCTCAACCACCACCGGATACCCCCTTCGTCCACCAGCGCTGTCTCGTGTCCGACACCGATAATCCCCCGCCTTGATGGCTCTGATCTTGTTCTCCTTCATTGAACACAGCAAGTACAGAGCCGTTGACGCGTCCTTTTTCCCGCGGAAAACTCCAGAAGGTTCACCAGCAGCGGAATCGCTCCCGACCGTCCAATGCGATCTTGTTCTCCTCCAGTTGCTAGAGCCGGAGCAGAGCACACGCCGCGTTCTCTTTGGCCGTCCAAGTCCCCGTCTTGAGGGCTTGAACCAGAGGCTTAGTCGCCGGCTCTCCGAAGAAGCCGTCTGAAATTCACCAGATCTGTCGCTGTTACAGTCGCTAAAAGCTGAGGAGTCACCGTTGATACTCAAATCACTGAAGTTCCGCCCCATTATGTGTAATTTGCCCCACTTCCCATCTCCATGGCCTCCAATTCGTACTCTCACAGCATTAAACCTTCTCGGATGGCAAGCCGATATGTCTATTTCCAGTAAATGTCGAATTCGGGTTGGTTTATGGCCCGGGCCGTGAGGGTGAGACTCGTGAGAGAGACAAAGGGACATCGAAGAAGAAAAGAGATGAATAAAAAAAAAAAAAAGTAAAAAGTAAAAATAATATTTTAAGGATATAGGGAAAAATGATGGGGAGCTGCTGTGGAATATTTTTTTATAGGGAAGTAAAAAGTAGTTTTGTTTCCTATATCTAGGAAAAATTGATGGGAAGGGAAGGGAAGGGAACGAAGGAAACTGCTAGGAATGCCCTAAATGGTGTTTTTGTAACACCCTCGCGCGCGTGTGGGTATATATGTGCTCTAAGAAGTGGTGGAAAGCCGGGAAATTTGAGAAAGTAGAGGAAGAGCTCCGCTAAGCTGGTGTGTATTCCGCACGTTCAAAGGGCGATGGCGCTCGACTCAGAACCAGCCCTTGTAGAAGAAACAAGGAGAAGAAGAAGAAGAAAAAGAACGGAAATTACAACTTGATGCACCGGCACATCACCCTTCTGCTCCGCCTGATGAGGTAGCAATCAACGGCTCTGATTTCACTTGGTTTCTTTTCTGTTCTTTTTTTTTTTTGTTAAATAGGGTCTCAGTGGTTCGTTTGTCACGCTATTTGATAGTGACGGTTCTGGTTGATGGTTCAGCGAAAATTTTGTCAATTCTAGGAAAATCTCACACTGTTCTTGGCCCTTTCTTTTTGCTTGTATTTAAGCTTTAATTGATTTATAAACAGGTTGAATAGGGCATTCGATGATGTGGGTACCAGTTGTTTGTCAAATATATTCATTGTTAAATCCATTTGCAGCTCAGATATATGCTGGTTCTTATTCAATATGATTTAGCTGACTTTTGGCACAGTACATGTGAAGTACATTGCGGTTGAAGCTCATATGCTTGAATAAATTTGCCCATATGCACTCAAGTCTCATCTTGGCTGAAATCTGAAATTGGGAACTTTTGATTGTGGTAATAGCCATAGATTTCTTCCATACTCTGTTTAAAGCAAATGATAGAGATGTGGTGTGTATGGAGGGAACGAAATGCACGCTGTTTTGAAGATTGTGAGACTGATTTGATGAACTTGAAGAAAATGATGCAACAAACGTTGTTTATGTGGAGAGAGAAAATTCAGTTTTGCATGAGTGTTCTTATTTTGAATTTATAGATAGGTGCTCTTTTTTTCTTTGAATTAAGGGCTTCATGTATACATTCTGTGTACTATGGGTTGCGCCCCTTTGCGCTTTTTGAATATACTTTACTTATAAAAAAAAAGCAAATGATAGAGTGTTGATAATACATGTCCACACCCACCCACCTGCCCATATATGCGTAAATAACGTACATTTATGTAATATATAAATTCATTTTAAGAGCATTAACGCAAGGTATACCTGGTCAACAATGTCTAGTGTTGAAACCATGATTATTTATTTATTTTTTTCTCTTTCTGTTGTGCAGTTGTTTGAAATCTCAACTACAGTTGATCCTAGTTATATAATCTCTCTCTGATACGGAAACTTCTACCAACTGATGCAAGTAATAACCACGATTCTCCTGGCGTTGATGCGTGTGTTGACATTAATCAAGTAGAAAATACTGGTCATGTGGAAGAATGTTCAGCTTCTCTATCTGGAGATGAAGTTCTGAATTCTTCAAATAATAATCTGAGAGCATGGAGATTGTTGGGGATTATGATCAACATGCTCGACAAGAAGGAGAAGATGAAGAATCATGTCGTACATCTGATCAGCCTAGTGTATCATCAGGAGAAGAGGCTTGGGAGGAGTATGGTTGCATTTTATGGATCTTTCTGCAAGTAAAACTAATGCAGAACTCATGGTACTCAAGTTTCCCTTGAATTGACAATTAATCTTGATGTTGCTTTTCGCCTGTTTTGATTCTGATTACATGTTGAGTCATATCAACCTTTATTCTGGATACAATGATGCTACTGTAACTCAAATAAAACTTGATTGAAGAACTAGTCAGTTTGAAGTACAATCTAGCACCTATCCTCGTAACCCCTCTAAACTCTTGATTATGCTTGTGATCATGAGATGAAGATGACGGTCATTAACACTTTATTAGAATACGCAATTAATCATATTGTTTTAGGTTTCCATCTCCAACCACCCCTCTTTTGCAAGCACCCAAAAATTATTAATTTTCCTGGAAATAGGTTTTGAACTATGATTTGACTTGTTTTGCTAGAGATCTGACTATGAATTCTTTCCTACTGCAATCTAAGTAACATATTTGTGCAGGTACAAACCTCATACTTGAAGTACTTTTAGCAAACCTTTTGTTTCCCAATCTGTGCGTGTTAAGGTAAGCCACATTTCAACTTTGTTGCAAAATTCTTTTTGCCTGATGAACTTATGTTCATTCCTTCTCTCTTAACTTGTTTTCTGTAAATGGATGAACTTTTAACCTGGAGGTTTTAGAAACTTGTTTCATGTGATCTGATTGATTTTCTTGCTCCAGGAGATTAGCCTTGGAATTATTGGAAACCTTGCTGCCATGAAGTTCCGTTGAAACATATAGTCTCTACAAATGGATTGGTTGAGATAATGTGGATCAATTATTTCTAGATGATGCTCAATGCCTATGTGAAGCTTGTCGGTAATACGTAGTCCTGTGCTCGTAATTCCCGTAGTTAATCCTTCAATTTTTTTATTTTTTCAGATTTTGGTTTTATTATCATACTTGCTGCCAGTGTTTCATTCTTTCTAACGTATTAAGTTGTAACTTGTGCCTATGTGCATAAGTCTTTTTATGCCTCTCCTGGATTATAGTGCTCTTAATTTTCTTTTTCTTGGTATTCCATGTTTCTTCTGGCAAGAAATTTTCAAATCAGCCTTTGTTTCTGCTTTCTGTCCATTTGCAAACAATAACCATACAAAGTGGAATGACAGTTCTCACTTCCGCACCCCCCCCCCCCCCTCTTTTTTGAAAGAATACACATTTCTTTTTATCTATTAAAGTAGAATGCTCCTTATTTTGTAATAGCAAAGCAGTAGTGTCTGAGTCTCTTCTCGCATGTTGCGTCAGTCGTGTCATTTATACTTCGTGTCTCTAAGTGTAGTGGTTTTGAGACACAGACTCAAAGTCTCAAACTGATGCTGTATACTTTCTTATATATATAAATATGTATTTTTTTTTCTGATACAGGTTGCTAACCTTGGGTTTTCAAAGTGGGG